>PVKE010040627.1:0-14512 GCA_004027555.1 Craseonycteris thonglongyai
TTTTTGACAGAGAGAGAGAGAGAGAGAGAGATACAGAGACAGAGAGAGAACTGAACTGGGGGCACTCACCAGTTTAGCACATGGGTCCGCACGGGCCGGGGTCAGGACTCGATCCTGGGTCCCCGGTGCTGCAATGTGAGCGCTTAACCCACTGAGCCATCCCGGCTTCCCCAACATTGTAGTTCTTTTTTTTTGGCTTATGCATGGTAGTAACCCACGTATTTATTTATTTATTTTTAAAGATTTATTTTTACAAAAACAACCCCCCCAAAAAACACATTGCAGTTCTTAACACTTTATTTCTAGTTTCTAGAGAACATGAAAGAGCACGATATAGCAACAAACAACGAAACGTGGAATGAGTTGGTTTCATTCCGGCAATATGACAATATTCACACAACCTTGAACAAGTTACTTACATTTTCTGAGCCTTAGTTTTGTCACCTATATGATAAAACACATAAAATAATAAATGTCAGCTTCGTCTCCCATTGGCTTATTTTCATCATCTTTCCAAGACTCAGTGTCTTCACTAAAAAACAGAAGTGAAAATTATCCCTGTATCAGAGAATTGACAATTACATGGGTTCATTTGTAAACTCTAACACATTATGCAATTGTCAGGTATTATTAATCATGCCTGCAATATGTATGAGGCCTGCTATATTCAGATCCCATGATAATTACTGGAGAAAGGGAAGGTTGAATGAAGCACAGCCTTGCCCTAATGAGAGAGTTCCTACAACACAAATTCCTTCTTTTCCCTGGTGCAGAGATAGAGGCAGCAAGGGCAGAGGGAAAGGCCTGTGAGGCCTGCACAGGCATCAAAGTTCCTGGCACTTGGCCCTCCCTGGGGGATAACTGATACCTTCCCCGCAGCCATCAGCTGAGAGTTTGCCCAGACTAGCTGACCCAAGGGCCCTGGGGAGACAGGGTGGATTTCCAACTTCTCCAAATATTCAGACAAGACAGTCTTAAACCCCCAAATGGCTTGAGTGCAGTAGGGAAGTAGTAGAGTTGCACTGACTGATGAAGAGGGCTAAGGAGAGAAAAGTCACTATAAATTTGTTTCCTCTGAAAGCGGGTTAAACAACCGGGATCCCAGATTCTCTGATTTCCAGCCCAGCCATCCAGGCCTCCCCTTTTCAATCTCCTTTTGTTTTATTTTCCTCTTCCTTCTGAGAAATGTAAAATGAGTAAGAGACAGAAGATTTCTTGCCCAACTATGATTCAGGAGAAAGCTCAGCCACAGAACAGGTAAGTGTGGCGTTGTCTAGAGGGCTTGTAGAGACAGGTCTTGGGTAGATCCACCCTGGATTTTACAAAGAAGGCACATCTTACATCACAAATTCTAGGACCTTCCAAGTTCAAGAAGAAACTATTTGCTTCCCCATTGACATCCTGGCACAATGTACCCAGCAGGATCAGTGTGAATAAACTGGAGAATTCTCTACAACATGACCCACAGAGACAACACAAGGCCTGTTTGCATCCTGAAGTTTGTGATTCTCCTGGTGGCCTTCAGTCCAGAACTCCTAGTCCTGGGAGCTGGAGTGCAGCTTCACAACAATGGGTATGATGGATTGCTTGTTGCGATCAATCCTCAGGTATCTGAGGATCAGGACCTCATCCAAAATATTAAGGTGAGTGGCAAGTATGAAGTCAAACCCTTGTCCCATTAGAACAGATCTTTAACCTTCTTTAAGGATCTTACAACACAGCCTGGTTTGTAATGTGAGCCGTAAAAAGAGCACTGTTTCTTAAAAATTTGACCAAAAAGTATAAATTTGGCCAAGCCAATTTGTTCACATGATTCTGTGTAGTTTCAATTTATGCACTGTTGATCTAGTCCTCTTTTAGTTGTTGTTGGTTACTACTAATATGTGTTTTGTTTTTTGTTTTTCTACATGACTGTTTTGGGAGTAGAAACTTTAAAAGTAATACATTCTGGCAACAGAGCCCAGATAAATGACTAATGATTAAGCCTGACTGTACTTAGTAAAATCATGTTGTTGGATTCCATCCTGAGAGAAGTGAGAGTGAGAAAGTCAGAAAGAGTGAGAGTCTAGACTCAATGCCAAAGAGCAAAAAATTTTTCACCTGAAGGTTCTGTAAGTAATTGACTTTTCACCTGATAGTAAGGGAGCTCGTAGCAATATTATTTAAGAGCCATCTTTTGGTAATGCTTTAGTGAAACTAGTATCATCATAGGTTGTAGTCTTAAACCTGCTCATTGGTGTGATATGAAAAGAATTTATTCAGTAAAAGCTTTAAAGCCTTTCACAATCTTGGGGAAATTATATAGGCAAGCCCAGACACACAATTAGTGTCCTAAAATCTTTTCCAGACAAACATGTGAAGTTTATGTTGCTCCTAATTTTTCTCAAAGTCTAATGCTGTCTCTAAAAGAAAAACATCTTTCAATATATTGTCATTATTTTTTATTACTACTTTATTCAAGTGTAACCAGAAAACTCAAACATAAAAGATTTGTGATAAAAATAAGCTATTTTTTTATTTGGTTATAGGAAATGATAACTGAAGCTTCTTTTTACCTATTTAATGCTACCAAGAGAAGACTGTTTTTCAGAAATATAAAGATTTTAATACCTGCCACATGGAAAGCTAATAATTATAGTAAAGTAAAACAAGAATCTTATGAAAAGGTAAGAATTCAGAAGTTCATTAAATGACTTTAAATCAAGGAAAAAAGAATTGAAATATATTATGTTAAATTTTAAAATTGAGACCTTAAGCAAAAACAAACCATTGATATTACCATAAAAATATTGTTGGGAAGATTGTTATCCACCAAATATATGAAAATATAATAAAGGAGCATAAATTTTGTGCTAAAAAATAAGCAAAATGCCATTGCCCAGGTAACCTCTACTTTGTAACTTCTGGCATCTTTTCTGAAATTTTTGGTTAAACACCAAAAACTAGGTTTTTCTGCTGTAAAGGGAACAATATCATTTTCCACCTTGTCAGGAGCAGTAATCATGCATGTCCAGACAGAAACATAAGCCACCTATGTGTATGATATATGACTGTCTACTCCTCCCAGAGTGTAAGGTCACAGAATTTTACATTGCCCCGAGTCTGTTTTCATGGAGTATGTTGATAAAAGGGAAGGCAGAGAGAAGGGAAGGATGGAGTGGCTACCTTTTCTTTTCCAACTGATAAAAAACTTAACCTTCAAAGGATTCTCATAAGCTGTAATCATATTTAAACAGCCATGATAATATCTGGCACTTACTGATATGTGTGCTATAAATAAATGTTAAATAATTCTGGCAAATGACTGAACTTACTGTGAACAAGAGTCCCAGCAGCTATAGTAGGAGCAGAAGCAGAGGCACTGAGAAGGTAGCTCTAGGCTTCAGTAACGGAGTGGGTTCTAATCTGTAACTACAGCTCAAACAGGACTAAGACACATGGCACAGTCTCCCCTTTTCTTATTTGTGTCATTGGTATGAAATTTCCTAAGCCCGTTTTTAACTCTTAACTCTCGTATAAAGTTACTCTCAGTAATTGAATGGTATGGTCATCTAGATAGGCACTCTGTGTCCCGAAGAGGTTGCAGAGGCTCTTAGAAACATTTGACTTACTACCAGATGAGAGCATTTGACAATGCTTGGGCATGGAGACAGAAGAGGGAGGAACTGGGACAAACCTGGAAGAGGGCTAATGTTTTTTAAGCTTCAATTTAAATGACAGGCATTCTACGTATATTGTTTAAATCCTTCACATCCTAAAATTAGTTGCTGTTACCACAAATTAGGAAATAGAGGCTCAAGTAAAGTAAGGATTTTGTTCCAAATCAAGCAGCTAGTAAATTAGAGTCACAATTTGAATCCATGTCTACTGATTACAAAACCCATGTTCTCTGCACTAAGCTATGTTGTCTGTAGCTATCTATATAGTTTGCATTAACCAATTTGGCCATCTGTGGAGCAAAGAAGTATTGATGATAGCCAACACTTAAACCAGGTAGTGCTCCAGGTCTTGATGAAGAAATAAACGAGAGCAAATATGAGAATATGACTGAACAGAAAGAGTAAAGGAAAGGTATTGAATGCTGCACATATATGTGTTGGATACCAATTTCCTTAACCTCATGATGTCAATTAGCAAGCACCCAGTGAACAATCATTATGTATAAAAGCCATGTTCACACTGCAGAGGACTCAAGGACAAGCAAGGTGACTCCTGTTCCTGATAATCTAGTCTAATAGGTAGGAAGCAGAAAGGAGAGGTTAGGAAAAGTAGGTAAGAGTGGCATTACTGTGGTCCATAAGGTAGAATGTGACCCAGAACAGCCTGAGGATTCCTTCCCATGCAGAGCATTCTTTGCCTTTTGCTTCAGGACAAATTCCCAGAAATAAAATGAAGTTTTGTTCAAACGAAGACTATGTAAGGGCATGACATCTGTAGCTCTTTTTGTAGGCGTTGCATAGCAGATCCCTTGGATTGAATTCCTATCTTTCTAAAAATAAATGTTAGTTATTATAAAAGTAATTTATGCTCATTGCAAAAATTCAAACAATGCAGAAGTATGGACAATAAAATGAAAATATTACCTTCCTCTATTCCTTGGTGGTATGTACATGATACACATGCACACACATCATTACACATATAATATAAATAGTTATAATTACATATATATGTGTGTGTGTGTATACATATATACATATACATACATATATACATATAAATTCATATTAGGTCTATTGTTCCAAAATCAGCTTAAAAACACTTCAATACTTAACTTCTAAGGCAAGACCTGAGACAACATAATATCTTTCTTTCTAAATATAAAAGAAACAATGTTGTATATAAAATTGTATTCTATAGATGATTATTTGAATAAATGTTTACATTAGTTTTGAACTTAAAATATTGTTTTAGCAATATTAATTGAAATGGTCAGTTTGCAATATAAAATATAACTTCAATAAAATGATTGTTTTGCAGATCTATTGCTTATGGTAATAAAAAGACAAAGCCTAAAACAAACACATATTTTTGTTTTGCACTGATGAAATAACCTTGAGAAAATTGTTTACAAAAGGCTATAAGATTTTATAGCAATATTCTGAATGATCTGCAAATGCTCTTAAAAGTCTTCAAGTATTTGTATTATATTTTACACTATTTTATGTCAGATTTTTACATTGTTGATTTTTAAAAATTGTTTGAAACAAGGTGAAGAGAGAGACAGTGTGAGAGAAACAGAGTGAGAGAGGCAGGGAGGGCCCAGAGTTATCTCCACAGTTGTAGATCATTGGCTATGACATGGTTTCATTCCACACAGGTGGATGTGGGGCCATGCACCAATACTGGGGGTCTCTGCATGGAGTCAAGCACCTTCACCACTGGGGCATTGCTGTTCAGCATGTGGGTTTGCACAGGCTGGGCCGGGAATTGAATTCCGTACCTCACGATTGTGAGACAAGCACTCAACCACTGAGCTATCCCAGCAGCCCACATTCTTGATTTCTGAAAACCAATGTTTTTTTTCTGATTCAGTTTTATTACATAAAGTCTTTTTGAAGTACAATTAAAATACAGTCATACATAATTTCAGGAGTACATTGAAATACAATCATATATAAGTTTCAGGTGTACATCAGTGATTCAACATTAGTATAGATCACTACAATAAGATTAGCTACCTTCAGTCACCATACAAAGTTAATACACTGGTTGAGTGTGTTGTTATGCATTTCATCCTCAGGACTATATATATATCTATATATCTATATATCTATATATCTATATATCTCTATCTCTATCTCTATCTCTATACCTATATCTAGGTATATGTATATGTATGTGTGTGTGTGTGTGTGTGTGTGTGTGTATATATATATATACAGTGTGTGTATGTGTATATATATATATACACACACACACACACACACACACACACACTCTGAAAATTCATACATTTGATCCCCTTCATGCATTTGGCCCTATCCCAAATGCCCATCTACTTTGTCAACCACTAATCTGTTTATGTCTGACTTTGTTTTGTGTTTTAGAGTCCACGTCTAGGTGAAATTATGTGGTATTTTTTTCTTTTTCAGTCTTAGTTCACTTAACATAATACCCTCCAGGTCCAACTATGTTGTCACAATGACAAAATGACATTCTTTGTTATTTCTTGTGTGTGTGAGAGAGAGACATCTTTTGTATCCATTCATCCATTAATGAACACTAGGTTGGTTTTTATCTTGGCTATTGTAAATAATGATACAGTGAACATGGGTTGCATACTTCTTTTTGAATTAGTGTTTTCACTTTTTTTTTTTTGAATAAATATCCAAAATTTATATTGCTGGATGATATGCTTGTTTTATTTCTAATTTTATGAGGAACCTTCATACTGTTGGTGGCAATTTACATTCCCACCAGCAGTTCACAAAAGTCCCTAGTTTTCTGCATCCTTACCAACAATTGTTATTTTTTATCCTTCTTATAGTAACCATTCTGAGGTATGAGGTGATGATATCTCACCGTGGTTTTGATTTGCATTTTTTAAATGAGTTTTTGTTGTTGTTGTTATGGAGCTATATGAATTTATGCTTTTTGATATTAAACACGTATTGGAAAAATGTTCTGAAAATATATTCTCCCATTCAGAAGATTGCCTTTTGTTTAGTTGATGGTTTTATTCATGCTGAAGCTTTTCAATTTGATGTCGTTTTATTTATTTGTTTATTTGTTTGTTTGTTTGTTTGTTTCCCTTGACTTAGGAATCAGATCATAAAAACAAAACCATTGCTAAGACTGATGGCAAGAAGCTTACAATCTATTTTTTTCTAGAGTTTTATTATTTCATGTATTCATTCAAGTCTTTGATTTATTGTGTTAATTTTTGTATGTGGTGTAAGATAATAGTCCAATTTCATTTTTTTCCAGGTAACTGTCCAATTTTTCCAGCACCATTATTGAAGAGACTGTTCTTTCTTCATTGTATATGCTTGTCTTCTTTGTCATAAATTAGTTGACCATATATATATGTGGGTTTATTTTGGGGCTTTCAATTCTGTTTCATTGATCTCTGTGTCTATTTTTACGCCTATATAATATTATCTCGAAAATTATAGTTTTGTAGTATAGTTTCAATTCAGGAAGCATGATACCTCCAGCTTTGTTCTTTCTCAAGATTGCTTTGGTTGTTCAGGGTCTTTTGTGGTTCCATACAAATTATAGAATTGTTTGTTCTATTTTGTGTGTGTGTGTGTGTGTGCAAAATAACATTGGCATTTTGATAGGGATTGCACTGAATCTATAGATTGACTTAGATAGTGTGAACATTGTAACACTATCAATTCTTCTAATCTATGAGTATGGAATATCTTTCCAAGTATTTGTGTCTTCTTTAATTTCTTTCATCAAAGTCTTATAGTTTCAAGTACACAGGGCTTTCATCTCCTTGGTTAAATTTATTTGTTAGATATTTTATTTTTTGATGCTATTATAAATGGGATTGTTTAGGGTTTATATATAAAGTATCATGTTATCTGCAAATGGTAATAGTTTTACTTATTCCTTTCCAATTTGGGTTCCTTTATTATTCTTTTTTTTTTTTTTTTTTTTTTTTTTTTTTTTTTTTTTTTTTTTTTTTTTTTTTTTTTCTTGTCAAATGGCTCTGGCTAGAACTTCCAATACTGATTTAAATAAAACCAGTTAGAGCTAGCATCCTTTTCTTGTTTCTGATCTTAGAGAAAAAGCTTTTAAACTTTCACCATTGAGTATAATATCAGCTGTGTGAACTTGCTGTATATGGCCTTTATTATGGAAAGGTACATTTCCTCTTAAACATACCTTACTGAGATTTTTTTTTTTTAAGTTTTATTTTATTGTTTCAGAGTAAAAGAGAGAGAGAAGGGAGAGAGCCCAGAGCAGCCTCCATAGCTGCACATCACCTGCTGTGACAGAGTTTCACTCCACACAGGTGGACGTGGGACTGTGTAGTATGGGAACCAAACTGGGGGCAGTTCAGCATGTAGGTTTGCACAGCCTGGGTCCGGGACCCAACCCCCAGACCTCACAGCTGCAAGGCGGGTACTCAACCTGCTGAGCTATCCTGGCATTTCTGATTTTTGTAAAAATAATAAATGGAGGTTAAATTTCTTAAATGCTTCTTTTGAATTTATTAAGATGATCATATTATTTTCCATTTTTATTTTGTTATTGTGGTATTATATTGATTGATTTGGGGATGTCGGACCATCCTTGCATACCTGGAATAAATTCCATTTTATCATGGTGTATGGTCCTTTTAATATATTGATAAATTTGGTTTGGTAATATTTTGTTGAGGACTTTAACCTCTATGTTCATCAGAAGTATTAGCCTGTAATTTTTTGTGTGTGTGGGTGTGGTGTTTTTGTCTGGTTTTGTTATCAGGGTAATGCTAGCCTTATAAAATGACTTTGGAAGAATTCTCTCCTTTGCACTTTATTTATTTTTTTTTTTTTTGAGAAGTTTAAAATGGATAGTTACTAAATCTTTGAATTTTGGTTGGATTGACCAGGTAAGCTGTCTGGTACTGGATTTTTCTTTGTTAGTAGGGCTTTAGTTACTGATTCAGTCTTTTTACTAGTGATTGGTCTATTCAGATTTTCTGTTTCTTCATGGCTCAATCTTGGAATATTGTATGTTTTTAGGAATTTATTCATTTCTTTGAGGTTGTCTAATTTGTTGGAGTATAATTGTTCATAGTAATCTCTTATGATTCTTTGTATTTCTGTTGTATTATTTGTAACCTTTCTTACATTTCTGATTTTATTTATTTGAGCAACCCTACCCCCCAGTCTAGCTAAAGATTTGTTAATTTGGTTTATCTTTTCAAAGAATCCACACTTCATTTAATTAATATTTTCTATTGTTTTGTTAGTTTTTAGTTTATTTACTTCTATCTGCTTTTTAATGTTCTTCTTTTTCTGGTTCTTTTAGATGAAAGTTTAGAATATTTATAGGACTTTTTTTTGTTTGTTTGTTTCTTAAAGTAGGCTTGTATTGCTGTAAACTTCCCTTTAAGAATGCTTTTGCTGCATCCCATAGATTATGGTATGTTGTACTTCTGTTTTCATTTTTCTCTAGTTATTTCTTCATTTCTCCTTTGAGTTCTTCAGTAGCATATTGTTTATTCCCCACATAGTTGTGTTTTTCTTTTTCCAGTATTCTTTTTTTAATTGATTCCTAGATTTTTACCATTGTGTTCAGAAAAGATGCATGATATGATTTCAATATTCTTTAGTTTATCAAGACTTGTTTTGTGGCCAACCGTGATCTATCCGAGAGAATGTTCCATGTAGACTTAAAAATGTGTACTAGCATCTTATAGATAGAATGTTCTGTATATATCTATTAAGTCCAGCTATTCTAATGCATTATGTAAGACTGATGTGTTCTTGTTGATTTTCTGAGTAATCTAATCATAGAGATAAACGGGGTGTTAAAGTCTCCACTATTATTGTATGCCATTAATGTCTGCCTTTAGGTATATTAAAATTTGCTTTATATATTTTGCTACTCCTATGTTGGGTGCATATACTCATATATTTCTCAATGTTATATCTTCTTTCTGGATTGATTTCTTTATGATTATATAATATCCTTCTTTGTCTTTTATTATAGTCCTCATTTTAAAGTCTTTGTCTGATATGAGAATACCTACCCCAGCATTCTTTTGTTTTCCATTTGCATGAAACATCTTTTGCCATTCTTTCATTTTTAGTCTATGTGACTCTTTATATCTGAAAGGAGTCTCTTATAGGCTGCATATAGATAGGTCTTGCTTATTTATACATTCATCCACTCTATGTCTTTTAATTGGAGAATTTAGTTTATTCACATTTAAATAATTATTGATAGGCATGTACTTACTGCCATTTTGTTAATTTTTTTCTAGCTCTTTTTTTTTCTGTTCTCTGTGGTTTGAAGACTTTATTTGGTATTATACTTACACTTCTTTCTCATTATCTTTTGTGTATCTACATAGGTTTTTATTTTGTGGTTATCATTAGTTTCACATAGAACATCCTATATCTATAAAACAGTCTACTTTAAATTGATAACAAGTTTGAATACATTTTAAAACCCTACATTTTTTCTCTCCTTGACACGTTTTATGTTTTTGATGTTACACTTTTTAAAGATTTATTTTATTGTTTTTGATAGAGACAGAGAGAGACAAAGAGAAGGAAATGGGCCCAGAGCAGTCTTCATAGATGTACACCATTAGTTTTTGACATGGTTTTTTTCCACACAAGTGGGAACTGGTTTGGGAGTCTCCTGCATGAGAGGCACACCCCCTCAAGCCAGGGGTCAAACTAAGGGCCGAGAACCAAACTGGGAGCTCTCCACATGGAAAGCACACCTCAGTTCAGCATATGGGTCTACATGGGCCAGGGCCAGAATTCATTCTTTGGTCCCCAGGGCTGCAAAATGAATACTTAACCCACTAAGCCATCTTGGCTTCCTGTTGTCACATTTTACATCTTTTGATTTTATGTATCCCTTAACTGAGTATTGTAGTTTTTGTTACTTTTACAGCTTTTTTCTTTTAACTTCATAATAGCTTTATAGGTGATTAATCCATTGCTTTAACTACATATTTACTTTCATTTGTGAAAGTTTTATTTTTATATGTTTTTCTATTATTAATTAGTGCCTTTTCTTTTCAGCTTAAAGAAGTTTCTTAACATTTCTTATAAGTCTAAATTAGTGGTGACAAACTTCTTTGGCTTTGGCCTTTTTAGAAAACGATCTCTTCTTGAGTTCTGAATGATGACCTTGCTGGATAAAGTATTCTCGGTTGTGAGTTTATTCCTTTCAGCAGTTCAAATATGCTATGCCACTCCCTTCTGGCCTGAAAAGTTTCTGCTAAATATCCTATGATAGTTTTACAGGGTTTTCCTTATATATAACAAGTTGTTTTTCTCTTGCTGCTTTTAAGATTCTATCTTTAACTTCTGACATTTTTATTATAAGGGATCTTGGTGTAGGTCTCTTTGGGTTCACCTTATTTAGAATTCTCTGGGCTTCCTGTACCTGGATGTTTATTTCCTTCAAGTTAGGAAAATTTTTAGCCATTATTCCTTTAAATAATTTTTCTGCCCTTTTCTCTCTCTCTCTTCTCCTTTTGGGACCCCTATAACATGAATGTTATTTCTCTTGATGTTATGCCATAAGTCCTTTAAGCTATATTCACATTTAAAATTATTTTTTCTTTGTACTGCTCTGTTTGTGTGCATTCCAATGCTTTGGCTTTCAGCTCACTAATTTGTTCTTTTGATATATCCAATTTGTTGTAGAACCCCTCTGGTGTATTTTTCAGTTAAATTATTGTATTCTTCAGTACTGTGATTTCTGTATGGTACTTCCTTTTAATTGATTTGAGTTCTCACTGTGTTCATCCATTCTTCTCCCACTTGGAAGAATAACAAACATCTTTATGACTATTACTTTTAATTTTTTGTCTGGTACATTACTTAATCTCTGTATCATTAAGGTTATATTTTTCTATTTATTTTATTGTTTGAGAGGAAAGAGAGAGAGAGAGAGAGAAGGGAGAACCCAGAGCAATCTCCATAGTTATACATAATCAGTTGTGACATAGTTTCACCCCACACAGATGGATGTGTGGCCATGCAGGACAGGAACTAAACCCGGGTCTCCCACATGGGAGGTGAGCACCCTTACCACAGTGTCATTCTGGTGGCTACCAGTTGTGCCTTAGTTTAGCATATGGGTTTGCACAGGCTGGGGACAGGATTGAACCCTGGTCCTTGTGCTTGTGAGGTAAGCACTGAAACAGCTAAGCTATCCTGGCATTCCCTTATCAAGGTTTTTTTTTTTTCCTCCTGAGGTTTTATTCTTTCATTTAGAACATATTTCTTTGTTTCCATGTTTTGCTTGATTCTCTGTTTGTTTCCATGTATTAGGTGAGACAGTTATTTCTCTTGAAAGAGTGGTCTTGTGTAGGTGATGAGGCTTATCATTCAACCTTGACTTAGCTCTGAGTTGTCTCTTAAAATGTTGTGACTGTCTAAACAGCCTGATTTATTCTTAGTAGGTCTCCACTGCCGAGGGAATGCCAAGACCTGTCAGTGTCTCAAGAGTAGGAATCTCATTTAGTACATAGTCTCAGTCTAATTGGAGGCCAGACACTCACCAGCTCTTAAAGATGCAGATATACAAGATCGGATAATTACACAAACTTGACACCATGCATTTTTGTTGACAGCACTGTACAAACAACTCGGTAAAGTTTCAGAACTTTGGTATATCAGTGTCTCACAAATGTTTGTATTAATATATGATAATGTCTTGCTGAATGGTATTCATTATTGCGTGCTTTTGTGTGCCATTGTGAGAATGTTGGAGCTTGAATTAGATCAAGGAACAAACGTTAAATTTCTTGTTATTCTTGGCGAGAGTAAAAGTGAAATCAGAGACATGCTAGTCTAGGTTAATGCAGATAATGCCATGAATAAAATGGCAGTGAATAAATGGATTAAATGTTTTTCTGACGAGAAAGAAAGTGTCGCTAATGAAGAGACGTCAGGGCATCCAATAATGAACAGAACCAATGAAAACATTGCAAAAATTTGTTGAATTGTTTGTCACAATGATCAGTCGACTGTAAGAAGCAGAGCAGACCAAGTAAACATTAATAAAGAAACAGGAAAATCTTCACTGAAAATCTTGGCATGAGAAAGGTATGGATAAAAATGGCCCAGAGGAGCTCACCAATGAACAAAAACAAAGGAGAGTTGAAGTTTGCCAAAAACTTTTGGAGAGACCAGATGATGTTTTGAGCCAGGTTTTCACTGGTGATGAAACATGGGTGTACAAATATGACCCTGAAACAAAGCCTCAAAGTGCACAATGGAAATCAGCCATTCTCCATGACTAAAAATGTTCTGTCAGTCCAAATCAAGAGTCAAAACAATGTTGTTAATCTTTTTTGATATCAAAGAAATTATTCATTCTGAATTTGTACCAACTGGATAGTCAACCAAGTTGACTCTTTGGAAAGGCCACATGAAAAAATGAGATGAAAATGACCTGAACTTTTGGCTAACTCATGGCTCTTGCATCATGACAATTCACCAGCTTCCACAACACTGTCTGTGAGGGAGTTTTTATTCAGTAAACAAATAACTCTATTGGAGCACCCTACCTACTCACCTGAGCTGGCCCCCACTGACGTTTTTCTTTAGCTGAAGATAAAGGAAATCTTGAAAGAAAGACATTTTGATGACATTCAGGACATCAAGGGTAATACAACAATTAGTTCTGGTGGCCATTCCAGATAAAGAGTTCCAAAAAGACGCTGGTGTCAGTGTATAGCTTCCCAAGGGGAGTACTTCAAAGGTGACCATAGTTATATTCCACAATGAGGCATGTAGCATTTTTTCTAGAATGAGTTTGCAAACTTAATTGTCAGATCTCGTATACGATCCTGTGGGAACACAATCATAAGCCCTGCTGGTCTCCAGATCAGGATATCTGGAGGTGTTTCTTAGGTGGTAGTTACCAATAATCAGGGTTCCAGACAAGTGTATAAGCTCCTTTCTCAGAGGCACCAGTGAGCTGTAGTGAGGCCAAGTGGGTGCATATGAATAATTTCTACCTGCTTACATTCTCTGGGACCACCACTTTAGCCTCTATGTGTTTGATAAACCTGAAACCTGTCCCTTCAGCTAAAGCTCCCAGATGAACAAATAATTCCTTTTCACATGAAGGCTGGGGGTGGTTTCAGCCTGCTGTTTCTGCAGTGCCCCAAGGGTGATAACCGCCCCAAACTGTCTTTCTGACTGTGACAGTTCAGTGGAGCCCAGGAGCATAAGCTCCCTTGACCATCCAGACCAGGTGATCACAGGACATCTTCTGTGTGTATTGCACATGCCTTCTGGCGTTAGCAAGGCCGCTGGAGAGTGTAGGGTTTGGAGAATGCTTGCTATCTTTAGCAAGGCAGCCAGAAACCCTTGCTTGGCATGGCTGAGGGTTTCTGTAATACAGTGGGAGAATATCGTGTCTGTTGGTACACACGCTGCCTTTAGAGATGAAGTGGGAGAATGCTGTGATTGTCAGGGCATGCAGGCCCCCGCCAGGGAGTAGGTGAGTGTTGCAACCCCCTGTGCTCAGAGAACTTAGCAAGGGAGCAGGAGGCTGTCGTTGGCTTTGTGCTCACCTGCCACAGCCACAGAGTGGTTTCAGCAAGGAAGGGAGACTCTGCAGCAACTGCTCACCCGTCTCTGTGCTGCAGTGCAGCAGAAGGGTGCAGCATCAGAGCTTACTCACCAATGCTAGCAGGGCAGATGGAGCGTGCAAAAATGGAATCTTGGGATGCCAGGATGGCTCAGCTGGTTAAACACTCACCTGTGGCCCTGGGGTCCAAGGATTTAACTCTGGCCTCGGCCTGTGTAGACCCATATGCTGAACTGGGATGTGGCCTCCAGCTTGCAGAGGTGTGCCTCCCATG
>PVKE010040628.1:0-14504 GCA_004027555.1 Craseonycteris thonglongyai
GTTTCTCCTGATCTCTCCTGTTGCACAAAGCCCTTCCAGATTCCTGTGGTTTCCTCCAAGGATGCCCCAAAGTGAGAAAAGTTTCCCTGGGGAGAAAATCTAGACGTTCTCTGAGTTCTGGGCTGCATTTTATAAGAATCTGTGGGGCTTTCTGGAGTTTCTTGCTGCTTTTAGGGAGTGGCCATTCGGAGGTTTTCACATACTTGCTCATTTCCTCTGTCTCGCCAAAAAGAAAGTCAAACACCCACCCAGAGTCTGCTGAAAGGACAAGGTCTGAGAACCAGAGCAGCAAGTGGGCAGAAGAGTGAAGTGACATAGTGCTGCCTACATGAGGACGCCAAGTTCTGAAAGCTAGAGGCTCCTCTCCTAAAAAGAGCCATGTGGAGTGTGAGGGAACTTGGATTCGAGACAAAAACAACATGGAGCTCAAGCAGCCTGGTTTCTTTGCCTACGGCTGCTGCAGCCTCTCCGTCAACTCTGGAATGTGCAGATATTCACCCAGACCTCTGGCTCCAAGCCCAGAGAATCGAGCACATCTGGTCCTAGAGAGGCAAGCAAGAAGCCAGGTGAAAAGCACTGAATATTAGCAGATCATCAGAGTCAGGAAGTAGGTTTGTAGGTGTGTCTTTTGGAGGGAACGCTTTCGCATCATTGAATAAAATTGAAATAGACTGGTTCTTTCTTAGCATCCATGCTATAACATGTCCACTGTGCTTTGGGAAATGAGATAAGTCTTTGGAAAGAAAATAGTTTATTAAAACACTGGTTCTCAAACTTGAGTGTGCATCTGAATCATCTCGAAGTCTCGTTAACATGGATTTCTGGGAGATATCCCCAGGGTTTCTGATTCAGTAGGTCTCAGATGGCACCAAAAATGTGCATTTAACAGATTCCCAGGTGATGCTGATGCTGCTGGTTCAGGGCCACACTTTAAGGCTACCTGTGTTAAATGATGTCCAAATACAAGTGATTTCAACTTGACTTTCTTCTTGACATAAGTTTAATATTTTAATATTATAAATATATGCCAATTTAAAACATTTGTGGTTTAAACAAAGCATCTTGTGAATATGCCTTTTCAATATAATATATGCATCATGAGAAGAAAGTTGTATTAATGTGAGAGTTGAGTCACTCTTTTGTTAATATGGGAAATAAGTGGCCTATTTATACATTGTATTTAACACATTGTCATGTGTCTTTCCAGGATCAGCCTGAGAGAGAAGCCAATGTGAGTCTTGCAAGTTGGGATGTTGACAAGACAGCCACGTTCGCTTTCAATATTTCCCATATCAGTAACAAGGTCCGAATTCTAGAACTCCTTCCAGCCCTGACAACTCTGACGAATCACAACAGATACTTGATTGAATCTGGAAATGAAAATGGCTTCTTCAAAATCAACCAAAAGGAAGGGATCAGCTACCTCCACTTTACAAAGAAGAAGCCAGTGGCTGGAACCTATTCATTACAAATCAGTAGTACTCCACTTTATAAAAAGAAAGAACTTAATCAGCTAGAAGATAAATATGACAAAGACTACCTCAGTGGTGAACTGGGTGATAATCTGGAGATGAAAATTCAGATTTTGCTTCATTAATTCACCATCCAAAGACCAAATAATTAAAAAACAAAGATAGATAGGTAGAACTGAATTTTCCCCCCAGTCAGAATCTTCGTATCATAGGTACAATCTTTCACTACATAAATTTTTATAAATAAGCACTATTCTTATATTACAAAAGCAAGGTACAGGTGACTTCCCTAGTTTAAAACAACCACTTTCTCAGGCTTCTCATGTATGTAGCAAAGCTACCTTGTCATATGTGTTGATTCTTGAAAACTGGGATGTGTATTTCCATTGGGGGTTGGCCTTTCGTGCTCTCACATCATTCTTCTAACAGATGTACAGGAATGTGCTTTCAATTGATAGACTGTTCTTTTTTTCAAATTTTAAACTTTGCTTCTCCCAATACAAGTACTAGGTTGGCCATTTCTAATATCTATTTGGTGCTAGTAAATTCTCAAACTAGATTCATAAATGCACTGTACTATTTACACAACTTAGAAACCAAATTACAAGTATTCAGCTCAAATAATTCATTAATTTCAATCAACCAAAGTTAGTTCAGTAGCTTATCTCTGTTATGAGTATAATACATTACATGTAAATTAAGTGTGTGTATACTGTAATCGTGCTATTTTTTATCATTGAAACATTTATAAACTAGAATAATAATGCCCTTAATGTGAGGGTTTGTAATGGTGCTTATTAAGACCAAAGACTTGTTACATGTGTACACCAAGTGGTATTGAAATTGCTGTGACTGGCCCACACATGCATGGAGGTCTGGGAAGACCAGGAACCAGCCTCAGCCATCAGAGGATCACCAATGCATCCTTCCCCACACTTGTGCAGTCTGCCAAGATTACCCTCGGTCATTCTTGTCAACAAGAGGTCCATGTCATAAATGTCACAATAAAACAGTCTCTTCTTTTTTTAGTGTACTCCTCGGCTCTGTGTTCTTGCATGCATGTGGGATTGACAGGGCCGTTCCGGAGGCTAAATAAAGTCTCCTGAATTTCAATTATCCTGGGTCTGTTAGTTACGGCTTCTAAAGGTGCCAAATGTATAACCACTAGAAGAAAAATTAACACTGTTGAATCAGTCTCTTGTTTTATAATTAAAGACAGCAGTATTATTTCTCACCAGTAAGAAATTTAGATTGTAGCCTCATTTCTAGAACGTGACCTAATTACTCCAGTGACTTTTCAACTACTAGATTTAAGGGCTTTAAATATCAAGTTTGATCATTGTCTTAGAGCACATGCGTTTCATTATAAAAGATTTATCATGCCCCCTCCCTCAAATATACACACAGTGTTGGCAAGCCTTAGGTGTTCCATCCTTCTTTTTCCCCCTAAACATCTGTTGTTAGTCAGTGCTAGTCTAATTACAAAGGGGTAATTCCAAGTTGAATCCAATTGAATGCTATAACTCTTATTTTCTGAATGTCATAATTTGAAAATGCAGTTTTATTGTTAAGTACAACATTGAATATTTAACAATTAAGATTATTCAATTGATATGAAATGGTTTTTAAAAAGGGTAGTGAAAATAAAGGTGAAAGAAGATTGTTGCATGAAAAAAAAAACCACCATACAGAACACAAACAGATGCTCTCAAAATCTTCAAAGAGCTAGACTAAAGAAGGTGGAGTAGGTACATCCAGAAGATGAAGACCAGGGTCAGTGGGTGTACAACTCAACTTTGCACACAGTTTCCTGGTTCTGAGCTACCCTCTCCGAGAGCATGACTTTCCTTGCCATGTGATGAATTCCCTATTACTAGCTAGAGGGTTTCAATCCAGGTGTAATGGCAGCCAGCGAACAAGGATAAGTTCTTCTACCTAACAGGCCATGAACTACTTAAAGTATTTTTTGTTATCTCTTATTTTGCCATTCCCCAAAAATCTTGCTCATAATAGGTGTTCAACAGAGAAGATTCAGATGAGTTATTTGGAAGGGATTTGTACCTTGGTTAAATTACTCAAAATTTTCTTCTAACACTGCGTCTATAGTTCTATGATGGAAGTGTACTAAAATTGTTAGAGAAGAATAAATGTAGCATATGGTAAATAAGCGTTTGCACGCGGAAAATGTCTGATAATTTAATGAGAACTGCATTATATTCAATAATGGATTTTCTTTCTAACAAACAGCAGAGAAAATAGAGTTGGCACATAGTAGATCACTTTGATATTTTTAATAGTCTCAGTCTGGATTTTATTTATTTCAGAGCCAACAATTTTCAACAGCATATTTTCCATGTTTCTGACTGTAACGAAACATTTTCCTTATTGTTCCATTGTAAATATTCCTCTTGTTGGAACCCCTTTAATCCTGAGATTTAAACCTGTACCTTTTCATTGTTTGTGACCTTTCAATTTTTCTTTCAGTGGTTGAAGAACTTGGTTTTGTAAATCATTCAGAAGCTTGAAAACGTCGTGTCTCTACCCCTCAGCCCATTTCATTTGCCAATAATTATTTTGTAAGTAGGGTTGAAATGAACTCAACTGGCCTTGTGAAATGTTAAACTTGCACAAACAACTACATTTTTGTTCAACAAATAGCACTTTACTCAGCCAAAATTGCTTTGGACATTGCCATTACAAATACTGTTAAACTTCAGAAATCATGTTTGTAAATTAGATGAGCCAAAATAAAGGGCAATTGGGTTGCTATTATATTAGTATACTTACTTAAAAGTTATATACCTATAAACTCTTAGAAATTCTAAAATCACAGCTTTTTCCACAGAATGTATTTTATTCTGATTTTAATTCTAGTTCTTAGAGGTATATTATAAATATAATTAATAAATGATTTAAGGACAGTGTTTTCAAATGCTAGAAGGTTATTACTGGGAGAAAGACCAGTTTTCCAATACCTAGCTGAAGCCAAGTTTATTTCTCCCTTGCCACTTTTAAATCACACTTTGTTTCAAAAAAAGGAAACCAATTTACTTCATTAAACTTTTTGAAATCCAATGTGAGCCTAACATGTCTTGTTAGAAAGGATTCACAGTATTATTCTGAGTTTAGGATTAAAGAAGGTTGTGAATTTGGTTGTGTTAAATTTCCATGTGATTCATGACTAGGTTCACTTACAGAACTGGGTCTCAATGAAAGGTTCTGATGTTCTCACAAATGTCTATATCAAAATGAGAGTCTTGTACATCTGACATCTGACATACATTTGGCAGGGCCTGGCAATATCACAAAATCTGTTATTTCAACTAACTGCTAATGAATCCAAAATGGGATTTTTGGCAAAGTCATAAACCTCTTTTTAGGACATGGGCTGTTTGGCATGCTTGACCCAAGCCTGCATCATGATTGCTACAGATGGATGTCAGTTCCATTTTTACCCTTGGACAGTAGAAGGTGCATCCTCTTTAACTGAACAAAGTCATAGCAGGTAAGTGGATATGATTTCTAGCTGGCTCAACTCTGCTTTCTATCTATTATTTTTGTTCCACATAAAGTAATATATATTGTTATTTTTTATCCCTGTAACTATTCCTATTTCATAAATAAACCCAGCATTAGCCACTTTCTGCAGACTTTTCCCCCTTAGGGTTGGTTACAGTGTCAGCTAGAAGGCAATGCAGTCAGTGTTTCTAGAATCCTTAGCTCAGGTTCAGAGGTGAGCAACACCCAAGCAGAGACATTTAGCAAAGAGCAGCTGCTCCATTGAGGAGATTTTGGGTCATTTTCTTTCATATCCCACCTGGTATGCTCTTTGCAGCTCTGCTGGGAACTGCAGAAATCAGAAGAGGTCTGTGTCCTTTTCAACGTGAAATTCTCTCTGGGGGAGAGTTAAGTTAAACATGAATGATTCAGCTTTTTCTTCTCCTGGAAATGGAGACATTTGAAAACAGCTTGATGGTGATCACACACGCCATTGAGCCCACCAGGCTTGTATTGTAAAGAAAATGCCCCAGGCTTGTATTCAGTGAGCGCTCTGCTCTAGGTGTCCCCAATAGCTCTCTCTGCCAGGTAGTAAGGCAGACCCTTCAGGAAAGAGTAATGGGACCTTGATAAATCAGAATGTCAAAGGCCTAACATGGGGAAGCTGGGATGGCTCAGTGGGTTTAGTGCTCGCTTTGCAGCCCCAAGGACTGAAGATTGAATCCCCAGCCCCAGCCCATGTGGACCCATATGCTGAACTGGGGTATTGCCCCAGTTAGGTTTTCAACAGGGTGAGTTCCCAAGTGAGAGGCCCCCGGCCCGATTCCCACCCTGCGCAGCCTCTGCCCACCTGTGTGGAATTAAACCATGTCAAAAACTGATGACGTACAACTATGGGGATTGCTCTGAGCCCTCCCCACTTCTCTCTCTTTCTCTGTCTCTGTCAAAAACAATAAAATAAAATTTTTTTTAAAGGCCTGACATGCTAAATTGGGTTTGTATCTGTGCATATGTGTGTGTATGTGTGTTTTTAAAGATTGATTTTTATTGTTTTTGACAGAGAGAGAGAGAGAGAGAGAGTGATACAGAGACAGAGAAAGAGACAGAGAGAAGAGGGAGGGCCCAGAACTGTCTCCATAGTTGCACACCGTTGGTTTTTCCACAGTTTCATTCCACAGGTGGACGAGGGGCTGCACAGGGCAAGAACTGGGCTGGGGTCTTCACTCCAGTGAGAACCAAACTGAGGGCACTCCCCAGTTCAGCATGTGGGTCCGCATGGGCTGGGGCCGGGATTCGATCCTTGGTCCTCAGGGCTGCAAAGTGAGCGCCTGTGTGTGTGTGTGTGTGTGAGTGTGTGTGTGTGTGTGTGTGTGTGTGTGTTTTAAGATTATTGTTTGACAGAGAGAGAGAGAGAGATGAGCTATCTCGGCATTCCCATGTTTTTGTTCCTCCATGAAATCACTGTGATGGGTTGTGCAGCCTTTCTGTCTTCAGCTGCACCAAGACTGTACCCCGTAAACATGCTCACTGCACCTCTCTAGGGACGTCTCATGACCCCACTCCAGTGATCCTAGGTAGGGTTGCAAGCACCTCTGAGGCCTGCCACTTCCTGCACATTTGTAGATTGACCAGAGCAGGCTCTCTTGTGGGCCCTTCACAGTAAGCATGTGCCCAGAAGTCAGTTTGCTTCAGATCCAGTTCCCTGGGAGCCAATGGCTTCTGATCATGCCCTTCTGGTCCACGTTCACCCACACTGGCCTCACATCCACTGGGAGAGGACATAGAGGCTGGGGCAGCACTCCTGAAGGTTGATGGATGCTCTGGGTCTCAAGTATTTTTTTCTCAGGGTCTGCGATTCTTGGTTTACAAATTTTGATCTCTCCTTGGCTTGTAAAGAAAGCTCACTGAGGGTTCCATTTTGATCCTGAGGTCCTCAGGGATGCCTGGTCCAGAATCCTGACACTGCAGGAAATCTGAGATCAAAGCTGTGTTCAAGTCTTATTTAGCTCTCGAAGTTAGTGGGATAGGGCAACTCCTTGATGCTTCCTCATCAGTATTTTGGGGTTAATAATCACACCTTTTCTATATCCTCACAAAATCAGTATTTCTTAATATAAACCATGTTTTGTGTGTATAAGACACTCCATGTATAAGACCGCCCCTACTTTTCTAATCCAACATTAAGAAATCAATGCATGGGTTACTCCCATGCATAAGATGACTGCCAATTTTGGTCTAACAATTTTAGACAAAAGTCTCGTCTTATACACAGAAAAATACAGTATATAATTTTTAAAAATCTAACACATCTAACTTAAAAATTATTTGTGAATAGTGTCCCTCTGAACCTCCCCTCAATCCTGGGTTACCATAATCCTAATTGTACGTGAGTTTGAGTGCATTGCCGAAGATCTCTGACCTTAAAGAGGTAGAACTGAGGCTAAAAAACCCCAGATCTGTTGTCGACGCAGTATGTATTTGACTCACTGTGCATGCCAAAAGAACAAATAAAATACAACATATGAAAGCAAAATAGGAACCTGTAAAGCTAAAAATTACATTTGTGATTAAGATCTGGACTCCCTTCTGCTCTTCCAGCAATCAAATGAAGAGAATGAGCCACACCTTGCTCTGCCTTTCTGCTTCCCCTTTTCCCCTCCTCCCTGGAACCTCAGTAACTACCCATCATGACCTTGAAACTCACTGCTTGCTCTCCTGTGTCATGTGAGACCTCTGAAGGTAAAAGTCTGCTTTGTTCTCATAACTCTATTGCCCAGTTTGGTGCCTGGCACACAGTAGGCACTTAATATGTGTTGAATGGATCAATGATTGAGATTGGAGAAAATTTAAAAAACGAGTGGAAAAAAAAAACATGCAGAAGAGCAACCCATTTCTTCTCTCTTTCTTTCCTCCTCTTCCTCTCCTCCATTTTCTTTGTTTTTGGCAACAAATACTTTTTGAGCATTGGCTTTATGTCACCTGCACAAAACAGTAGGGACAAAAATAAATGAAGCCAAGTTCCTCACCTACAGGAACTTTGAAATAAGGAGTGACAGAGAAGCTCTTGCCCAGTTTTATGTTTGGTGGGGACATGGTTAGACTTGCAGGCTTCTGAAGGAAACGGCAGGGTATAGATGTCCTCAATACCCACAGTCCTAGGAGACTGGACAAGATATAGTTTTGTAGTAAATTCACCTTTGATATATACAAGACCACGTGTCTAGACCTTTATGAATCACCCAAATAAGAAACACCTTCTAGCATATCTCCCACACACATTGCTGAGAAGTGGTGATTCTCAATGGTGAGTTCACTTTTACACTTAATCTTAGCCAAAAGGCCAAGAAGCGATTGAGTTCACTTTTAGAGTTAGATTCTTACATTTAAATGAAACTTATCCTGAAATCTAACATATAACATATAGGCAGAGCTGCTTGAGTTAAAGCAGAGCTAGACAACCTGGGGTCTCTCTACTCCTTCCTTCCAAGACAAGTTTTATTGAAATTATAACTGAAAGGTCATTTAAAGTTCTAGTAATTCTACAAACATAAGATGAATATAATTTATAACATCAACTTTAAACGTTGACACAACTCTAAGTCCATGGTCCTTAAATAAGGACCATGTTATAAACACACGTCAAATAAAGACATACAAACATTTTCACAGCATTAATACATGGCAGAAACTGACTAGATGCTCACCAACCCTGTCTTTCACTCCTGGGCCCACAAAATAGACTACCTGCTGACTTCCTCGGCAAGTGTGTTGGGACTAGATGATGGATACTAACCACTGAGACATCAGAAGTGCTGGCTGCCATTTCCAGGTCTAGCCAAAAATAATAATAATATATTATTATTATTAATATATTGTTATTATACACACAAACACATATATACACATATAAATGCAATCATCCACACTCACAAGAAGTAAACATTATTTCATTAAGCCACTGATATTTGGAGATTATAGTTTATATATTTGTTGTATTTATAAATATATATGTATATTTGTACATACGAATATTTGTCTATGCTATCTAGAGTTTTATACATTTGTAAATATGTATCTATAATTACATTAATAAAGGTAATGTATATATGTATTTTTTTTATATTCATTAGGGTAATCTATATACATCCACTGTTTTCACTACAAAAAATCCACATCAACGTTAGCTTCACATTGGGATGACTCAATCGGTTTTTAAGAATCACAGTGTCCTGCATGCAGATCCACTAATTCAGAATCTCTGGAGTTGAAGCCCAATCATTATTAGTTTTAAAAGCTCTCCTGGTGATTCCAATTTTCAGCCACGGCTGAGAACCACTGCTATGACTCTTTGATCTCATTCTGAAAGGCAATTTGGGAAAATCCACCAGGTAATTGTGATATGCCTTCCATCTGTTGTAGATACCACTGGCCTATAGGCCGTGGGGTTATCACATAATAACGTTAACATTGATGTTTTCTGACGCTACAAACTGTATTGTTTCACTGAAGTTTGGGATGAAGCATCAGTAGGAAATAATCAAGAGGGAGCGAGATGTGGATGGGATGTCGCCAGGTGGTGGCACTGGCCTTGAATCCAGATCGCAATTTCTGCCCCCATGCAAGGAAGTTCTCAGGGAGTCAACATGTCCAATGTGAAATCCCTTTATAGTAAAATGTTGGGGAAACCCCTTAAAATACCTAATTCAGAAATATGGTGCAATAATCCAAGTTACCTTATACGATCTTTACAAAACTGGAAAAGATCAATTAGTTTATTTGAAGCAGACCATTCTCTGGAATGAAAATGGATATCTTCTTTTCAAGAAGCAATCAGTTTCTGCTGAGAGTGGACAGGTTACATGGTGGGATAGGACCAGGCCACCACCCAGCCCACTGACCTGACTCTAGGCTCATGTCACTCAACCTTGAAATGCTGAATTGAAGGCACGGTGTCATTTACCAGAAACAAATGATGCATTCTGTTACCTAAAATTTAAATGTCTAATATGCCTTCCAAGAAGTTTTCTGGTTTAGAAGAAAGAAAAACTGAAGACAAAAGAAAAACTAGGGGATGCCTAGTTGCAGCTCCAGGGTCTGAGGATCAAGTCCTAATTCCTAGCCTGTGCAGACCCATATGCTAAATTGGGCGTGCTTCCCTTGTGAAAGGCCCCCTGTTTGGTTCCTGCCCAGTTCCCACCCTGAGCCACCACCAACCTACCTGTGTTGAATGAAACTATGTCAAAAACTAATGACATACAACTATGGAATCTGGTCTGGGCCCTCCCCCTTCTCTCTCTTTCTAAACAATAAAACTTTTTTTTTTTAAGATTTATTTTATTGATATTTGACAGAGAGAAACAGAGACAGAGAGAAGGGGGAGGGCTCAGAGCAGTCTCCATAGTTGACAGCATTAGTTTTCCATATAGTTTCACTCCACAGGTGGGCGTGGGCTGCACAGGGCAGGAACTGGGCCGGGAGCCTCCTGCATAGGCCCCGGCAAGAACTGAACTGGGGGCACACCCCAGCTCAGCATATGGGTCCACATGGGCCAGAGCCGGGATTTGATCTTCCGGCTCTGGGGAACAAAGCGAGCGCTTAACCCACTGAGCCATCCCAGCTTCCCCAAATTAAATCTTTAAAAAGAAAAACTAAAGACAAAATAAAAACTACAAGAACTATAAAGTATAATTTGAATAAGAATGCTCAATTACATTCCCATGTACTTCATATGTAAAGGACTATCCCATTACAGATGACAAAAAGGATGTGAAATAAAAACAATTATTCCAAGTTTAAATGTTAAGTTACATTCAATGCATATAATAAATTTTCTATGTGGAATGTGAAGAAAGAGATCCATTTTAATTAAGAAAAAATTGATTTCTTTCCAGCACTACTAAGTAAATATTATATAACATTTAAATAATACGTGGCTGAAGGCTCCACATTATCAGCTTGCCTAGAGCAGCCACGTGTCACTTTAACCTTGGAATCTCCTAGAACTATCCTTTTCAGGCTTTAATTGACACATACATTTGTTGTGAATCTTGTCAAAAATGTAGATTAGGAGTTTGCAAGTTTAGGGTGGGGCCTGAGATTCTGTATTTCTAACACCCAGGTGATACCCACAATGTTCTAACTAAACTTTATTTACAAAACCAGGGAGCCAGCCCACAGGTTGTAGTTTGCAATTCAAATTTTTTAATTATTCCTTATCTTGGTCACTGTTCTGGGTACACTTGAGAAGAGCACCTCTCTTGCCTTCCCTTCATCCTGGCTCTCAGTACAGCCTGCAGATCACACTTTGACACCCGTTGTGACATCCTGGTAGAGTCCTAAGGTGACCAGACATCCCGCTTTTGGCAGGACAGTCTGGATTTTTAACAATTTGTCCCGAGTCCTGCGGCGTTTTTAAAAAGTCCCGATTTTTGTAAAGAATGCATGACAAGCTAGGGAACAGCAGGAGATAGACCAAATTTTTAATCAAGAACCCCCTCCACCCTGGTCAATGGTGTCCCACTTTACCAATGTTAAAATCTGGTCACCTTATGGTAGATTGCTCCTTTGTTTAGTGCTTCTGGTCTGTGACTGACTCACACACTTCACTTTCTCATCTCCTCACTGGCCTCCACTCCACACCCCCAATTCTCATCTTACATAAAGTGTGTCCCCAAACCCAAATCTTTAAAAATTTGTACAAATTATACATGTTGTTTCTAAAATTTTAGCTCTCTCTAAATGAAATACCTATATTGGGGAAATCATTTTTTAAATTATTCAGTTATAGATGTTATATTTCCTGCTGGTGCTTATGTGTGTGCATGTGTGCACGTGTATATATATGCACACTCTATTAAAATTAAATTCAAACATTTAAAAATTTTTCTGTAATGGTGCCTCATGAATAAAAGTTTGCCTCCTACTAGTTCAGCATTTATTCTCTACTATCATCAGAGTACTCTGTTACACTCTTTTTTTTTTTTACAGAGCTATGGTCAGAAGAGTTAGGGAATATATTTATATGTAACAAGCATGTCAAACACTATCAGACTTAAAAGGAACTTCAACAGCCTCTTCAATAGTGGAAGACAGTCTGATTTTTTTTTTTTTTTTTAATAAACTAAACTGACTTCGGACAATCCATCATTCCTTCATTGTTCTTATTCTCTAAATATGTGTCCTTTTTTAAAAAACACATTGACATAATTCCCGAAGTCTCAACATACCAATCTGATGAGATGGTTAATCCTCATCAACTTAATATTTTATCCTGGACAGAAGCAGAAGTGCTTAGCAACATCTTCCAACTTAGCTATTCCATCATGCCTCTCGTGTCCCTAGCTCGTTTATAAAAATATGAAACAAGATCACCTCCAGCATGGTTTTCTCATAATCTATTTCCAAAGACCTCAGTAATCAGCCACCTCCCTTCCCTGTCTTGTTTCTGCTGCGTTGGTTACAAACCACAAAAGATTTTTGTCCAAACAGATACACCCATTTACTCACTTACTGAGTAACAAGTTTACACAGGAATACACTTTAAAGGGTGGGATGGTGGAAAGTTAAAGAAACTAGACCAGCAGAGGAGAATGCTATGTGGAAAAGAATAAAAGATGCGTGATGGGGTTGGTGGTAGGTGACCTAAGAGGAAAGATCATGAAAAGGTGGCATAGGAAGTCCGTTTGGTTTATGTTTTAAACCAAGATAGTTTTTGCCTCTTAGTAAATATTTATTGAGACTTTCCATGCATGAAACCACTACTCCAGGGAATTATAATCTAGTGACAAGATTAACACACATGAAGCCACTACACAGTAATATATGTACACACACACATTACAGAGAATATTTGGTTTCTACAATGTCTCAAGCACTTCAGAAATATTTATGCCTCATAACCATCCTGCAAAATTGGGCACTAGTAAACCTTTCTTATTTGTGAAGAATCCGAGGCCCAGGAAGGGTAAGTAATCATCCCATCATCACACAGCTCTCAAGTGGTGGAGATGGGATTCAGTCCCAGATTTATCTAATTCTCGTTTGGTCAGAAAAAATCTCAGTGGTTAAACCCAAGACATGTCTATTTCTTGCCCAAAGTCTACAGATGTTCCTGGTTGGCTCTCCTGGGAGGTTATTGCCCAGGTAGAGAACAGGGAATCTAGGCCCCTTCTATCCTGAAGCTCTATTTCCAATGTTGGGCATCCAAAATTGTCGATGAAGAAGCAGAGTGATGAGGGCACATGAGATACTGTAACAACCCCTGCCCAAGAGCACTATAAATCACTTTTTTTTTATTGACCACAATTACTTTCATGCCCCAGTAAGGTGCAGAGAGGTTGGGAAATGAAGTGGCTGGGTACCTTTGTTCCCAAAACAGTCTGACCTAATGGAAGGAGAACAAACGTCTTGGGCCGTCAATTACTTCTCTCTGGTACAAAGTCCAAAGCCGCTAAGCACCATACTTCTGAAGCATACGAGGGAGAGCTAAATGATGTGGTGCTAAATTACAAGTTCCTGAAAGAAGTTGAAAGGAGTATGAGATCATAAGTTTGGAGCAGCAAAAAATGGGGATCCTGAGTAAGGTGCTGAAAAGTGAGTATGAGGAAGACATTTCTGGCTGAGAAATACCAGAGTGAACATGCGGAGTTGGAAAGATAATGATGCACTCACAGCCATGCTATTTATGAGGTGTGCCACAGGCAGTGACATCTGTCACAGGCTAAGCTCCCAGGGAGGGCAGCTCTGAAAACGTGGTTTAGAGGTGCTTTTCAGCTGGTGTAAGGACTTCTCAAAACATTAACTCGCAGAGGCCAGGGACCATGTTTTGCGTGTTGTCTTTTGCTGCTCAGCACCCAGAACTTAGCAATCACTCAGAAACGATGAATTGTGAATGTTCTATGGACAAGGGTAGGCTCTTGAAAAATGAGTCAAGAGGTAGATAACATAAGGTCTTCTAGTTCCATCGTCGACTACGGGCCTTTTTATTACCTAGGAGTCGCAAGATCCTTGATGCTTGTAACATATCTTTTCCACAAAAGAATTCCTAAGGTTTGGTAAGGGAGTATGTAGTGGAAGTGATGAAAGACTGTTTCCATCAGAGGTGCTGGTGAAAGCTACTTGGAGATGTGGCAAGCAAGCTGGGCTTTTAGAGAGAGAGAACATCCTGAGTAAGGGCACTGAAGTGGGCAAGAACAGAGCAGGCCATAGTGCCAGTTGGCAGGTAGAGTGTGTAACACAAGGAGTAAGGTCATGAGATTGCAGTCGTACAGGGGCTAGAATGCCTGCCTCAGCTAGCTGGGAATACCATGGGTGCTTAAGGAGGAGTATACTATCCAGCAGGTGTGTACAGGATGGTCTGAAAAGCCAGGAGGCAGAGGCAATAGAACAAATCAGGAAGCTTATGACTGCCCTCATTTCTTTGCTCATTTACAACCACTCAGCCAATGCCCACTTATCTCACTGGGCATTTAGAAATGAAGGCAGAGGCTGTGTGTCAATCATTTGTTGAAACAATGGAATCCTGCACTAGCTCTG
>PVKE010040629.1:0-14502 GCA_004027555.1 Craseonycteris thonglongyai
ACAGAGACAGAGAGAAGGGGGAGGGCCCAGAACAGTCTCCATAGTTGCACATCATTGGTTTTTCCACATAGTTTCATTCCACAGGTGGGTGTAGGGCTGCACAGGGCGGGAACTTGGCCGGGGTCTCACCCAGGTTCAGCATATGGGTCCACACTGGCCGGGGCTGGGATTCGATCCTCTGTCCCCCAGGCTGCAAAGGGAGCGCTTAACCCACTGAGCCATCCCAGCTCCCCCTGAAATAGTTTTAAGCTTTGTGGAAATGAATCTGATTTGTTCCCTTTGGTTTAATTTCACTTAAATGGCTCATGTGCCCAGAACTGGGCTTGAAAGGTATATTTTTAATAAGGTCAGTATTCTGTAAAGCCAGCCACTTGAGGTTGGCTCTCCTTTTGGAAGCATCCCAAGGGCACAGGTGCCCCTCCAGCGTACTCACTCAAGATTTTGCAGATGTCACTGACAGCCTTAAAAACCACAGCCGAGAAGCTGACTCGCAATCTCACCGTCTTCATGTTTGGCAGGCGGAGGCGAAGCATTTTATGCTGAGGGGTGAAAAGCAGCTTGGCATCTGCCTGGACTCCGCATTTGTCAAGAGTCCAGTGTGTTTTCAGAAGCCAGCAGCACTTCTGCTCCCACCAAAGGGCAAAGTCCGACCAGTCTCGGGCTATGTCTGCGAAAACGGAAAACACAATGAGAGGACGCACCCCAGTCAATTCTTTTGTTTGCAGAAACTGAAACAAACAACTGATCGTAGGCACCCCATTTCCTTTTTGCAACTCATGGCTCGAGAATTCTTGACTTCTTTTCAATGTCTCTAAGGTGGGGCAGGTGGAAAACAGACTGAACCTGACCATCACTGAGATTTAAGCACTGTGGAAGAAACAGAAATATACACAGTTTGTGCCTCATAAAACGCTAAAGTCCTCATCCTTCAATCCGTTATCGCCATGGTCCTTTCTGGAAGGCCAGGAACATTTGGCTTGGCTTAATCAAGATTATTTCTCTACTAGAAATATATCCTTATACCCCTGGATCACATGGGAATGCATACCACTAGCTCCTCCCAGTCGGAGCCCACACAGAAGTATTGTAAAGCTGATACAAAGCTCTTCTTGGTAATGCCTGACTCTTTTATCAGCGTGACCCTATTCCCAGTTTCCTAAGGGTCTACACTGAAATCAGAGCTGAATATTTTCTCGCAGTGTTAGCGTCAACATGGAAACTTCCTCCTCTTTCAACGTTGGCACAAAAGTTGAACCTTCTCTTTTCCCTTTGTCAACCCTGGAGTCAATAGTCAATCTTTTCTTTACTAAATTAAGACAACAGTATTTTCACTTACTTAAAATACGGGTTCTCTTTCTTGCCCTCTCTCTTTAAGTTAGAGAACCTTCCTTGCAATGCTGATAATAGAGGTATCAATGCTATAACGGTTTTGGAAAGTCCTATTATTCAGCAGTTCCTCTCTGAGCTATATGCCTGTATATACTCACCAAAAGACATGTACCAGCCTTATCTCTAATAGTCCCCAAATGAAACAACTCAAGTGTTCATCAACAATAGGTCAATGGGTAAACTGTGGCATAATCACACAATGGAATAGGATACAGCAATGAGAATGAATGAACCAAAACTATGTGCAACAATATGGATAAATCTCACAGACATAATGCTGAGTGAAAGAAAGCAGATAAGAGCATATCCTGTGTAATTCCACTTTCATCCAGTTCCAAAACAAGTAAAATTAGTCCTATGGTGTTAGAATTCAGGACCATGGCTTACCCTCAGTGGGGCAGTGATTGGGAGGGGTCAGGTGTGGGACTTGGGTTGGGGGACAGGTAATGTTCTATTTCTTGATCTGGGTGATGGTTACATGACTTTAAAAATTCATTGCATTGTGTACACTTATGATAAGTGTGCTTTTCTGTATGTATATTATATTTCAATGAAGACTTGCTTCAAAAAGCCTTATCTCATTAGTGTAAATAAAAAGCCAACATCCATGGCCTTAGAAGATAATGTATATATATATAAAGAAAATAGAACATTGTTAAACTCGAGGTTGACCATGTTGACTTCTGATGGGAAGACTCTGACCCTGAAGACTTCTTTCTTTCTTTAAACAGTGAGAGTAGCAAATGGTGGATAATTGTTCGAAGACTCAGCAGTACCATGCTGACTTTATCGCTGAGCAATCAACTATTAATAGAGAATTGACACAGTAGTCTAACATCCTAGAAATAGTCTAGTCACCCTGGATGTCACCAGTGGAACAGGCCCGTCTTGTGGAAATATGGCATTATACCTGCTGAGGAGCTTGTTTGCCACCACAGATCCAGCTTTCCGTAAGGGTGGTCAGGTTCAGTTTGAGGCTCTTGCAGGGCCCACCTATTTCTCTTCTCCCTCGGGGTGGGAGAAGGGGCTTGCTTTCTGGGCCATTACAAGAAACACTTAGGTGATCAAACCACCTAGATCAGCCATTGAGTAATGAAACAGAGGGTTTCAAATACAGAGAAACCATAAAGAAACAGTAACTTACTGATCTGTTCTACTAACTTGAGCATCACTCCCCCGATATGCAGGTCTCCGGACACTCTCAGCGTGACGTCTTTCTGCTCCTCTTCATTTGGACAGTCAACTCGGACCACGAGCTCCCATGAAGCAGATGCAAAGTCACTGACAGAGAGCATCGTGGTGAACGCAGCTGCTTGCTGCAGAAGGCAGGCGTGGATCAGAACACGAGAAGGAAATGAGCTTGCCAGCAGAGCCTGCAGAGCCAAACTTGTTTTTTTTTTTTTTTTGTAATTTCAGTCTCCTCGTGAAAAAGATCTGCAGGATTTCCAGTATCCCAGATATTAAATTCAGCACCTTAACTTTAAAGACAAAAAGTCTTATGAAAATGGTCTCAAGCTTTCTCAATTGATGTACTTTTATCTTTCCACTCCCTTAAGAACACTTGGCTATTTATTTTTGGTGCCAGCCCAATGCATCAATCTTCATTTTTCCTCTTTGCTGACTTTTCTTGACCTTCTCTCAATGATTCTATAAATAGGCAACAAATCATGGCAATCCTTCATGATAGCTTTTAAAAAACTGACTTTATTGAAGTATAATTTGCATAAATAAAACACAGGTTTTAAATGTACCATTGGATGCATTTTGTTGTATGTAAATTGTACTTTGATAACATTGATTTAAAAAATATGTCATTAAAACCTTTATCTGCAATATAGACATATGTATTATTATATTCCTTTTATAAATTTTAATAAAAAATCTGGCATAAAAATTAAAAAATTATAAATGTAGCAAAATAGTTTGTATTCCAGCTAGATAATATGTAGTTGTACCTTAAATGCATATAAAGATACAGGTCATTCATAATTATTGTCACGTATTTGATTTGAGTTACTATTTTATACCATATAAAAGTTGCTAAGTAAGCATATAAGTTGAGTTTTGGGACACAACTTTGACAAAAGATTTAAAACAGGAGTGTCAGATACACAAAGCCCACTTTTCAAAGTACAGACAGGAGCGAGAAATTCAGAGCCATATAGTTTTCCCCTTCTTAGAGGACCTAGAATAAAAGAAGCTAAGTAGTATCAACATGGAAATGTTTCAGGGGGTAATAGGAATGCTGGAATCCAAAATTGACAGAAATTAAAATGTCAGCTCTCTTCTACTACTCTCACCTACCCTGAGTTCTACCCAGGTTCTACCCAGCAGGTCTCTGTGGAGGTAGAGGCCCTGCATTCATAACCAGCTTCTGGTGATGCTGGTCTGTGGCTCACACTTTTGAGTAAAAAGTTAGGCCCAAGCTCAGTTCCTCACTTCCACCTCCCCAAATCAAGATGAAGCCAGGGACTATGGTGACATCTGAGAAAAACTATTTTAAAATAATAAGCAAGAATTAATGGGGGAAGAGGGATGGCTCAGTGGGTGTGTGCTTGCTTTGCAGCCCTGGGGACCGGGGATCGAATCCCAGCCCTGGCCTGTGTGGACCCATGTGCTGAACTGGGGAGTGCCCCCAGTTTGGTTCTCATCGGGGTGAGACTCCTGCCCTGTGCAGCCCCACGCCCACCTGTGGAATAAAACTAAGTGGAAAAACCAATGATATGCAGCAGTGGAGGCTGTTCTGGGCCCTCCCCCTTCTCTCTGTCTTGGTCTCTGTATCTCTTTCTCTCTGTCAAAATAACAGTAAAAATAAATCTTAAAAAAAAAAAAAAAAAGAAGTAAACCACCAGTATCATATCAATTTTGGATTCAGTTGAAACTGTTTACATGTATAAGTAAGGCTCAGAGAATCTCAAAATAGACAAAGACTGCAAATCTGAACAGGCACAGGACAGATTTTACTTGTCTGAATCAATTCAAAAGTTCAGAAGTAGCTCCTTATGCTTTTATGACTTGAAGAACCCCAGTGATGTAATGTTTGAGTCCCGCAATGCATGTAGGCGCATGTGGAGACCTCACGTACCAGCAGTGCCATGCAATGATAATACTGGGCCTAACTGCTCACATCACTGTCACTGTCACTGTCACCGTCAGCCTCAGTCATCACTTATGTACTTAGCGGGTGATGTACAAGTACTCTGGGTTAACTACTGTCCTTGTGTTAACTCAATCCTCTCAGCAATCCCATTTAGACATGAGGAGGCTCAGGCTCAGAGAGGCTAGGCAAATTATCTGAAGTCACACAGCAAGTTAAATAGATGGCAGTGTCCAGACAGAAATCCAGGTCTTTCTAACTCTGAGCCCTTGATACATCATTGATAATGTTGCAATGCCAATATAAAATAAAAAATTTAAAACTACAGGAGTTAAAAACTGTGAGTGGCTATCCGTCACTCAGCATTTCTACTAACATAATCTTTTCCAGTGAGGAGACAATAAATATACCACCTTCATAGTCAAACTCATAACATGGCACTGAACTGTTTGTAAGATCTTTATAATTTCTGAAATGCTTGATTTGAGGTTGAGTTTTAAAAAATATTTGGTACATAAAGAAAACAATCTGTCCAAATTTTAAGACTGTTCCATGAGCAATTTAAGGTCTTCTCTTTTCCTAACATGGGCAATCAAAGAACACTTCTCATTTAGGCAACAGATGGTGATTCCCTTAGGACAAAATCCAGGCTAAAATTAGACAATCTGGTTTCCCCACATTCCTCTCCTATCTTTCTGAGCCTTCATTTTTGAGTGAACTTCTCATCTGCAACAAGCTGTTACTTGCTGAGCAGAGCAGCAAACTTCACCCCGGAAAGTGCATCTTAGAAACTCGAGCAAAAAGTAAAGAAAGAACACTAGCAGACCCGGGTGAAGCCCGCTGCCCACTTTCCCTGTCCTTGATGAAAATGCAAGACAGCCAGCCAGCCAGCCAGAAGTGAGGCAGGCAGGCAGGCAAAAAAAGGAAAGAAAGGAAGGGTACATAGGCAAAAAGGAAGACAGAGACAGAAAGATAGACGGACGGGTGGATGAATGGACGGACAGGCAGGCGGACAGATGGATGGGAAAAATAGCCTCGGATGCTTCCCCTGTTAGATCAGAGTGCGCGTGTCCGAAGGCCTGTCTTTTGCCCGCTCTACAGGGCCCGGGGCCCCGGGGAATGAGTGGGTGGGTGGTAACCTGTCCCTCATCCCCATGAAAGCAGCACCAGCGGCTGCACAGTTTGTTTTGCGCAGGGTCCGAGAAGGTGGTGGCACGCCGAGGACATGACTTTTAATTCAACAGCCATTTAAGTGCAAGGGGCTGCAGAAAGTAAGGGAGCGGGGGTCTCCAGAATCGGTGCCCACCACAGCCTCCCCTCCCTGCGGGGCTTCCGCCTCCCTAGCCCCGGCCTCTTAGCACCCACCTGCTTTCCCGGAGCCTGTGGCGTGCAGCTTAGCAGACCCGCGGGTGGAGGCTGCGCCCCTAGAGACCAGGGTAGAGGCCACCAGGTGAGTCGAGGGCCAGCGCAGGGGGCGTACCGTGGCGACAGCGGCGGCGGCTGCTCTGGCTTGGGCTGGCCTGGGCTGCGCGCGGGCACCGGGGAGAGGCTGCGGTAGGACCTCCCGCCGACGCGCGGCGCCCGCCCCCAGCCTGCAGGGGTGAGCGGCGTGGGGCGCAGTCCCCGCCCTGCGCGGCCCCCGAGACCCGGCCAGGGCCGGCGCGCAGCACTGCAGGCGAGGGCATGCCCGGCAGCCCGGACCTGCTGGGGCTCGCTCCTGGGAGACCAGGCGCGCTCCGCAGCCCTGTTTAAAGGGCGGACGGTGGTCCAAGGGCTGCTAAGCGGCGGGCGGCTGGGGAGGGCCCCCTAACCCCTCTTGCGACCTTTCACCCCCCCCTTCTTCGTTCCCCGAGACCCGCGGGGGACGAGCCCAAGTGATTAAACTCCGGCTAAGACTTCCCCTGCCCTCCAGCTACACCCATCACTTACACTCCGGGATGTGTCCAGGCCCCGAGACTCCCAGCTCCAGGCTAGAACGACCGCCTACCCCTTAAGGAGCCTGGCGGACGGGTGATCGCCAGGTGGAAGAATCAACAGCGGTTCACCCCTGAATAAGAGGGTGAGGTAAACTCCTGAAGAGGGCGAGGCGCCCCAAATACGCACAATGGAAGACCCCGGGGCAACCCAGGGGCACGCCCCATGCGGAAGTCTGGGGTGGCTCACCTCAGATTCACCACCCAGTCCCGCAGGCCACCTTCCTGTTGGATTTACTTCCAAAAAGAGCCGGAAGGGTGTGTCACTTTGGGCAATTTACACCACCACTCCAAGCCTCCTTCGTTTATATTGCACCCATTTGTTGAGTGTTTATTATGCGCCAGACCTTGAGCTGAGCTCAGAGGATAGCCTGGTTATAAAACAGACATGGGAATTAAAAAACACGTTTTCATTTGCTAATTGCGCAGAGGGGTGGAATACCTGCCACCGTTCCATGGCAGAATTTCAATCCGTGGAGGAATTTCATGCGGTATGATACAGGCTTTAGCGGTTTACACCAAGTACATAAAGCTCGTGATAGCTTAAATACGAATTTAAAATGTTATAAAGTTTAGAACCGGAACCCTCGTTTTTGGATTGAGCATTACCAATATTCAGCCATTATTATGGTTTTGAAAGTATTTTGAAAGGTCAGTTGAACAACTGTCAGGAAATAATGGAATTTTATCATTAAAACAAAATAATGGAAAAACTGAAATTTCCTAATTTGGTGGAGTTTGTCAACTATGGGAACGTGGTCAACCGTCCTTTGGTCCCACTTCCCTCCCTGCCCAACACACCCACTGAACAAACGTGCTCTTATCTTGAGCAGAAAGTTTCTAAAGCCTTGGTTTCTGTGTATTGCTCATGGCTGCTTAGGACATGCACTGTCTTCAAAATCTTGTGTGTGGTCTTAAAGTAGCAATGACTGTATTTACACCAAATTCGTTTCTCATTTTAGTTGTAAATATCTGGATTGTGCTTAAGAATGAACTGTTTTAAAGCTTTTTCTTGGCCTAGGTTATTAATTTTTTTTAAAGATTTATTTTTATTGTTTTGACAGAGAAAGAGAGAGAGAGAGAGAGAGAGAGAGAGAGAAGGGGGAGGGCCCAGAGCAGTTTCCACAGCTGCATATCACCAGTCTTCTGCATAATTTTATTCCACAGGTAGGCCCGGGGCCATGCAGGGCAGGAACTGGGCTGGGGGCCTCCCACATAGGAGTCCTGCCCTGGTGAGAACTGAACTGGGGTCACAACCCAGCTCAGCACATGGGTCTGTATGGGCTGGGTCCGGGTCTCGATCCTTGGGCCCCAGGGCTGCAAAATGAGTGCTCAACCTGCTGAGCCATCCCAGCATCCCCTATTTTTAAGATTTTAATTGACATGTTATATACTTATATTTACATGCAAGAGCACAAATCAGGAATATACAGTCGATGAATTTTCACCGACTGAACACATTTATGTAATGAGCATCTAGATCAAGAAACAGGACATTATCAGTCCCAGAAATTACCCCTTCCAGTTACTCCCCCCACCCTCCACCCAAGAGTAACCACAATCCTGACTTCTAAATCCTTGGAAGGGTTTTGCTGACCTTTGGTGCCTTATATAAATGTGACTAGATGATATGTACTATTTTGTATCTGGTTTCTTTTGTTGAATGCCACTTTTTTGAGTTTCACTCATATTTTGTGTCCTAGGCTTTTTTGTTTGTTTTACTTACTACCTAGTTATCATTCTTGTGACACAGAACCAATCCATCCCTCTAAGGTCCTGGGTTAAAAGTGGATTAAGGGGAAGCCGGGATGGCTCAGTGGGTTAAGCGCTCACTTTGCAGCGCCTGGGACCGAGGATCGAATCCTGGCCCGGCCCGTGAGGACCCATATGCTGAACTGGGAGCTCCCCCAGTTCAGTTCTCTCTCTGTCTCTGTATCTGTATCTCTCTCTCTCTGTCAAAAATAAAAATAAATAAAAACAAACAAACAAACAAAAAAACTGATGGTGTAAAACTATGGAGACTGCTCTGGACCCTCCCCCTTCTTTATTTGTCTCTTTCTGTCTGTCGGTCTCTGGCAAAACAATAAAAATTAAAAAAAAAAAAAGTGGATTAAAAAATGTGTTCTGGGCTTCAAAATTTCATACATACATGAACAAGCAATATTCACTCTTTCTCCCTCTTGAAAAAACAAATAGAATCAATATTTTGAGCCAGTTACTTAATTAATTTATACATATTAATCAGGTAATGAATTAGCTTACTTATTCATTTAGCCATTGTATAACCATGACCTAGACACCAAGGCCCTGACCATACTCAGATTAACAGGTTTTGTCTTCAGGTTGTAACACTGATGCTGAGGAAGGCAGAAGAGGGGTATCTACTTCTGCCAGGTGTGTGAAGTGGTGGGGAATATGAGAAAAGTTCTCAGAGTATGAAAAAAGTCATCATTTTTGAGATTGAATTTAAAGCATTGGCTAAGAGCTTGATAATTGCCTATACTACTAACCTGTAGTCTCTAAAAAACTGGTTTAAGGTATTTTTTACTTATAATTATTGACCTTCAGTTAGCAGGAGTGAAGAATAAATAGGACCTATATCTCCTGACCTTAGAAGTTTACATGGTGAAGGTCCAGCTATTGCAACAATAACTATTATCAGCTGACGTGATAATTAATGTCCTCAAATGCCAAGTTAGTCGTGCCTGCATTATTTATCACATGGGATATGAGTAGACTTGGCTAGACGAGAGATGTGGCCACTCAAGGAACAGAAAAGGGACATAGACAAGTAGAGGGCCTTTGAAAGTCCTAGTTACTTTATCTCATTAAACACAAGCGACTTTCTTTCTCTAGCACCTTCCCACTTCCACTGGATGAGCGGTCAAAATTAAAAAAAAATTTGTATTAATTAAGAGAGAATGTGAAAAGCTGCTGAGAGGAGAAAAGAGGTAGAGTTTTTTTTTTTCTTGATTGATGGTTTTATTTGAGAAAATAACTGTGTTATCCAATGTAAGTTTCTTTATTGAGTATCCAGCTTATAAGCATGCTAACAGTCTGGCAACTAAGAAACGGCAACATCTGTGTTTATGGAGGACATGTTACGTTCAGTGCGAAGAAGCGGAATGTGCCTATTACAGCTACACCTTCCTTTCCAGCTGGATGCGTAACGAGCGCTTTCTATGCCCAGGCAGGTTCTATAATTCTCTCCTTGTGAGGGCGGAGAGGGTGTGTCCTGATGCATGCACCAGCACTGGATGAAGAAGGGTGAGGGAGAACAAAGAGTATGAAGGCCTTGCTGGAGGCCACCTTGCTGGTGTCACCATTGAGAATGAGAGGAGCCAGAAAGATGGGGCTCCCATCCCCCTCGTTATTTCTCCTTGCTTTTTTTGCATCCATCTCAATCAAAGTGTACAAAGGATTATACCTGATTAAGGATATACTCTGATAATTAAGTCTTCCACCTCTCCTGATTATGTTTTTCTTCCCTGGAAAAAGCTGAGTTTTCTCTGGAAACTTCTGGAGATAGTTTATGCACCTAGACTATTTTATGCAGGTGATAGTATTCTATACATATTGCTCTGCATTTAAAAAAATGTCTCGGTGGTTGTAGTGAACATCAGTCATATTCATGACTGCCTACCATCCTTGGAAGGTCCTCTTGATATTTGTAGAGATCCTGATGTTATTATTTCAGTCTAGATATCAAAACTCCAATTCCCAAGCTCCCTTGAGGCTAAGGCCGAGGCCTACGACCTAGACTCTGTCACTCAGCTACACTCAGGCATAACTTTAATTTGGAAGTGCGTGAGACATGGAGACAGGAAGTACTTGGAGTCTCCATCTAATAATTGTGGGCAAGAATCATTGATGGGTTTTAAAATTTGTCAATAAAAATATGATATGTGTAGTCTCACAGTATCTCCATGCAAAGTACTTGTCAGTTATACAGAGACAGATTATAACATTGGAGTGGAGAAAAATGGCAGGTATCACTTTAACCAAGTGATAAAAAATCAATGTCACCTGTCAATACAGCATATTGACCTCTCACACCTCCTGATATGATGCATTGAGAAGGAACAGCATTACTTCATGGTGTTCTTATCCAAGATGTCTAACGTCAATCTAATCACGAGAACATTTCAACAAATCCTGACTGGAGGACCATCTTCAAAATAAATCTCCATTAGTCTTCAAAAGTGTCAAGGTCCTGAGAGAGAGAAAAACTAAGGAGCTACCTCAGATCAGAGGAGACTAAAGTGACATGCCAACTAAATGCCATGTGAAATCCTGGGCTGAATCCTGGAACACAGGCAGGACATCAGTGGAAAAGCCTGTGGAAATTGAATAGGGTAGTAGTTTAGTTAACAATATTGCATCAACACTAATTTCCTGTTTTCCATCATTGTATTGTGGTTATGTAGGATGTTAACAAGAGGAAGATGGATGAAGTTTCTCTGTGTACTATTTTTTTCAAATTTGATGTAAGTCCAAAATTATTTAAAACAAAGACAAGGAGGAGGGGAAGGCAGGTGGGGCTGGGGAAATGAGCAGGTCTTGACCGTGAAGTGACTCACCAAGAGTGAGGAGGGTTGGGGTCTCTGGAGCGAGCCATGACCTTCCAGTGAGCAGAGGGAGGGAAGACCACACAGAAATGATTGTTCTTGTGACCCAGAGTTTTCAAATGGGGTAGGGGTTGGGAGATCATGTCCGGTATTCTTATTCCTGACAGTGACTTTATAACATGGTGTTTCAAGTTGTGGAGACGATGAAACTGTACTCACCTGCTGTTGCTATTGACCCTTAATAGACCAGAGGGCTTGGGCATGGGAGCCTCAGTTTCTGCTTCTAGAAAGTGGGAGTAATAATGTCCACTTTGTAAAGTGCTGTGAAATGAGACAATGTTTGCAAATGAGTGAAGATTCTGAAATGGTAAATGTTCAATAAATACTAGAGTAATAAATACACAAGAAAGAGCGGTGGTGTTCTCTGGGAAACAGGAGGGATTGGAGATGCCTATAGGGTGTTGTATCTCATCCCAGTAAGGTAGGACTGTGCTCACCTCTCCTCTTTTCTTTGATCCCTTGATCACTTAGGTGAACCCATGTGAATTTATTAACTTTCTCAGATTGCACTATAGGGAAAATGTGACTGTCTATATCCAGGTTAGTTGGAAGAGGAAACTTGTCACAGTCATTTCCTTCTAAACCCCAGTGCAGGGGTGTAGGGTGCTCTGAGGAATGTAATGATATCTCTACTACTTTCCAGTAATAGATGTTCAATAAATACTAGTTATTCAATAAACACTGCTATTATTCTAGTAGCAGGTATGATTTTGAAAATCCAGACTGCAGAGTGTGATCAAATGGTCATTATTTCTTTATTTTTCTAAATTGAACTTAGTCTATTGATTTTTTTTGGTTAAAGATGGTTGACTGGCTACTTGCATTTATCTCTTCTCCCTATTGAGTCTCTGATAAAATAATAATTTATGAATTAAAGGGTATAAACCTACAATGACAAAGGTAACAGGAGAAAGTGCATCAGCCAATAAGAGATTTCAAGAATTTTCTAAAAGATAGAAAATTGAATAAAGGAGTGGTTAGTAATGAAAGAGGGGAGTGAAATTCAGACTAGGAATATGTAAAAATGGAGATGTAACTGAAGCTTTCCAGAATATTCTCAGAGAAATTTAGACTTGGAAATGCTCCATAAGACAGATAGTGGAAGTAAGATGTGTTGTCAAAAACAAGGGAATGAATAGGGAATCTATACAGAATAGTCAGTCTTCCCACTATCAAATTTAGTGTAAATATGTGGCTGCCAGATCTCTACCCACTTGGCTAAGACCCAGAGGGCTCTACTCTGTAGAATTTAAATATCTCCTTTGAAAAGGTAACTCGGTATAAAGGCCAACTCCCAATTACCCTAAAGCAAAGCTTACCAGTGAAACCTTGGATACTGGGCTCCCAAACAGATTACAAAACAAACAAACAAACAAACAAACAAAACCCCCTAAACAATAACAACAACTGTCCCCAAAGAAAAACAGAAAATGGTTTCTCATTCTCAAACAATATCAAATATTTGAAGAAATCTTCCACTATGAGAGAGACAAAATTACAAGAAAATTTTAATTTTTTCCACTTTTAATGAGATGTAATTGACATGATAAACTTTAACAGAAAAAAATGAGTAAAGAGATAAGAAACCTAGAGGGTCAATGTAGGAGAAGAGCAAAATAGAGTGGAATAAATTATCACAGAAATAATATGAGAAACCACTCAGAGATGAGGAATATGAATCTCCAGTGTTAAGAGCCCACTGGATATCTACTAAATAAATAAGAAATAGCCACACCAATGTACAGCATTATAAAATGTAAGACATAGAAAAATAACAAGCCCAAAAGCTCTTAGTATGAACAAATAGGTTACTACAAAGGAACCCAAGTCAACATTTTATACCCAGCCAGACTATCAATCAAGAAATTTTCAGACATGATAGGACTCAAAAACGTAATTCTCACATAGTCTGTTTTAGAAATATTCTCAAAGATGAGTTCTAGAAAACAAAAGAGTGAATCAAGAAAGAAGAAGAAGTAAGATGCAGGGAACAGTAGATTCAGTCCAAAAAAGGAGAGAGAGAACTGAGGGCCCTGGGAAGGGTCTGGGGCAAAAAATTCTATTTCATAGAATATGTAATGTTATGAGAAGTTTGGAAAAAGATTCTGCATATGGAAAAGAAAAATAGTGGAAGAAAAAATAAAGTCAGAAAATCCTGAAAAGCAAATGGCTATGAAGGAGGAAATATAAATTTTTCACTTTCAAAAATTAATCTGTAAACAAAGTGAATAAGACTAATTATGGTTATGAAATAGGATGCAAACATTGTGAATGTGGTATAAAGAAAGATATTTGGTCTGGTTCCCAACACACAGCTTCTAAAACCTTTGAAATTTCCTGAGTATTAGCGTGAAAGGAATGTCTTTTGTTCTAATGCGGTGACTCTCAGCAGGCCCCTAGGCAGTTTCAGGATGGGGGCTACTCTCCAGAAAGAAGGGGCCTTGAATAAAATCAGCACCACCCTCTGTTCTCCAGGGAGGTGAGAGAGGCTGGAGGCTGAGTTAATCATGTCTATATAATGAAACCTCCACAATAACCCTTAGACAATGGGTTTTGGAGAGCTTCTGAATTGGGAAACAGTACACAGCTATGTGCCAAGAGGACAGTGCACCCCACCTCCATGGGGACCAAGGCTCCTGCACTTGGGATCATTCTGAACCTCACCCTAAGCACCTCATTCTCTGCCTGCTTATTTGTATCCTTTATAATTAAAGTGATATAGTAAGTATAGCATTTTCCCGAGTTCTTTGAGCAAATTATTAAGCCTTGAAGGATAGAGTGGTTGTGGGAATCTTTGATTTTATAGCCAAGGAGGGCAGAAGTTTGGGTAACTTGGGGACCTAATTCTTGCTACTGGCATCTGAAGTGAAGGCATTCTTGTGGGGTCTGACACTGACTTTGGGTAATTAGGGGCAGAGTTGAATTTAATTGAAGGACACTCTGTGGTGATAAAGAATCAGAGGATTCGTTGGGAGAAAAACCCTTTAGTCAACCTCAACCATACAAAAATAAAGGTATAGTGACAGAATTTGGGGTGGAAGAAAGGGGAAAAGATGAAGGCAAATGTTAAGAGTGCTAAGAGCCTCATATTACAATATGGGACGCTGAGGGATATGGTTGATAAACAAGTACTCAAGGTGTTAATACACTACTTTTTTTTTTTATTGATTTTTTATTTTTTTATTTTATATTTTATTGTTAAATTTAATGGGGTGACATTGGTTGGTAACAATCAGACAGTTTCCCAATGGACAACTCCACATCACATCACCCATGCATCACATTATGTGACTAGCTCCCAGAATCAGGTCCCCCTCCAACCCCCCCTCCCCACACAACTCTCCCTCCCCCCTCCCCCTCCTCCCTCCTCTCCAGGTAAACACCAAACCATTGAGTGTGTCCATAGTGCTGGTGC
>PVKE010040630.1:0-14503 GCA_004027555.1 Craseonycteris thonglongyai
TTGGGGTGTGGACGCTCCTAGAGGATAATACTGTCTGAACAAAGTCAGGGTTATTAGTCCATTGAATCTGTAAATGGATACAGTGATGGAGGTATATAGTGGTGGGCCTAGACTTGAACATGAATAAGGGTGTCTAAGTTTTAAAATATGAAACTTAAAAAAATTAAACCAGTTAATTAAGTATTTATTAGCCCCATTTCTTTCTGATCAGGCTTGTTAAATTACAATCATAATACAGTCTCAAGTTCACTTTCTGTTATAATTGAGGGTTTAGAAATGTAAACTTGTATATATGTGCCGCATCTTTATCCAGTCATCTATAGACTATTACTCGGCCATTAGAAAAGATGAATACTGCCATTTTGTGACAACAGTGGATGGATCTTGAGATTATCATGCTACGTGATTAAGTTGAGAACAATATGACTTCATATGTGGGATATAAAACTGAAAGCAGCAAATGAACAAGACAAAGAAAAACTCATAGACAGAGATACCGGTTTAATGGTTACCAGAGGGTAAGGGGACAAGGAGGCTAGTAGAAGAGGGTAATGGGGTTCAAATATTTGGTGATGGGAAGAGAACAGACTCTGGGTGGTGAACACATAGTGCAATATTAAATAATGTATTTTAGAAATGTACACTTGAAACCTATATATTTTATAACCAGTGTCACACCAGTAAATTTAATTAAAAGAAATATGACCTTATTCATAGGGAGATAATCTGCAACATAGTTTGGAAGTCCAGAGAAAAATTTCTTTGGTTTAGAAAGTTATGAAGAGTGTAAAGAAGGTAACTTTTTTAGGTAGTTATTGAAGAATGGGTAGAATTTGAAAGAAGGTAATTATTAAAGAATGGGTAGAATTTGGAAGGTAATTCTGTACTTTTTTATATGTTGTTAGGTACTTAGTTTAACAAACTTTTCATAGCAATCCTGTGAGATAAGATGATACTCCCTCCTATAAAATTAAGACTTAGAGAGGTTATGTAACTTGTCCAAAATCACACAGTGGCTAGACAAAGATTTCTCATGGAGGGTTATCTGATTCCAAAGTCCTTGATCCCTTTTTTACCTGGAAGAGTGAAGACATGAGTACATTATCTTTCTGAGTCTATGACAGCTTTGATTTTCAGTGATGCCTTGGAATTTGAACTTAATCCGTCCCAGAACCCTGTTCAAGTTCCAAAATGTTCGCGTTCCAAGATGAGCACGCTCTCTAAAGCTATAGGCTGTACTGTCGATATGTCCTGTGCGAATGTGTTGGTGTTCAGATTCCAAAGCAGCGTTCGGATTCCAAGGCAATTTTCGCTTGATTTTTTTTTTCTTTTGGATTCCATGTTGTTCGAGTTTTGAGGTGTTTGGATTTCAAGGTATCACTGTATAGTCATTTATCCATGGAATATTTTATTGAAAGGGAGATAGCAACTTGTGAGGCAGCCAGATTCATTGTTGGGCAGCTCTAAAGTTCTTTATTTTATATAATTAAAATTTTCTTTTATGTTTTTTCTCTTTTGTAATTATTGCTTATATATGAGCCATTTTCATACTCATAGGAATATGGAAAACTCATATTTTTTAATAAGATTGAGGGATTTCTTGAAGCGTCCATTCCTTAGCACAGTGGGTTTTAACTAGTCAAGTTATTGAACAATTCATCTCTGGTAGGAAAATGTTTCTGTGGAATTTATACTTGAGTTCTGTGTTAATCAGGAAAAATAGGATTTGATGTTCATAGGCATGTGGTATTGACATGGTGTCTAAAGGAGAGGTGAGGCAGATATAGTGATCCTCTTGCCACCCTGAGATGGTGACTGAAGCAGCCATTTTTTCTGCACTAAATCAAAGTAAATGCTTTCAATTTTAATTGAGAATAGGCCCCTCAAGTCTGACACAATGCCAATAATATTTATTAATTGGCAAACTTAGAGAATAAGTAACCCATGCCACAGGGCTCAAAATGATGTTTACTTAACTACCTTCTCCTTTATAGCAGCAGTCCCCAACCTTTTTGGCACCAGGGGCCAGTTTCATGGAAGACAATTTTCCTACCAACTGGGGTAGGGATGGGGATGATTTCTGGATGATTCAAGAACATTATGTTTATTGTGTACTTTATTTCTAATATAATTGCATTGTAATTATTATTACTGATAGGGTTTTGGTATGAGTCTGAAAGCAACTAATTTATTATGGTGCCTGTGCATTCAAACTTCTCTGCTAATGTTAATCTGTATTTATAGCTGCTTCCCAGTGCTAGCTTCCACTGCCTGAGCTCCACCTCAGATCATCAGGCATTAGAGTCTCATAAGAAGTGTGCAACTTAGATCCCTTGCATGTCATGTGCACTTCACAATAGGGTTCATATTACTGTGCTAATCTAATGCCACCACTGATCTTCAGGAGGCAGAGCTCAGGTGGTAATACAAGCAGTGGGAAGCAGCTATAAATGCAGATGAAGCTTTGCTTGCTTGCCGGCCACTCACCTCCTGCTGTGTGGCCTGGGGGTTGGGGACCCCTGCTTTATGGTACACCACCAAAAATAATTGGGTGTTTTTAATGCTCTTGGACATAGTCCAAAGCTGTTTTTATTTTCATGTTTGCTTATGTGATTAACATTCTCTTTAACACAATGTGTTAAAACTGGTAAGGGTTTACCAACTAATGTCACTCCAATAAATTTAACAATGAAAAAACAAAACAAAACTGGTAAATCTTAACTGGGATGTTAATTATCTTATCTCAACTTGAGTGGCAGCAGCCTGATTTTCAACATTGATTCTTCTGGTATCTGGAATGTTCTTTCATGGACTGATTTAAATTGAAAAGAAACAATGACATCATCTTTTATAATTTTCTCATCCCAAAGATGAAAAAGTTGAGTCGCAGACAAGTCAAATTGCTTACCTAAGAATGTACACTTAGTTAATATCAGTGTCTCAATTTGACCCTCATTTTATTGATTCAGGATTCCTTCAACTGTACCAAACTGCTTTAAAAATTATTTTGATTTTTATTGTGGCAAATTATACATAATGAAATTTACCATTTTAAGCATTTTTAAGTATAGAATTCAGTTGCATTAAGTGTGTTCCCACTGTTATGCTCACACTGCTGTTCATTTCCATAAATTTTATATTCAGTATCCATTAAAACTTGTTACTCTTTATCTCCAGCTCCTGGTAACTACTGTTTTACTTTATGTTTGTATGAATTTGACTATTCCAGGTATCTCATGTAAGTGAATATGCCCAATATTTGCTCTTTTGTGTCTGGCTTATTTCACGTAGTATAAATTTTCAAGATTCATCTATTCTGTGACATATATCAGAATCTCTTTCTCCCTCTTTACTTCCCTCCCTCTCCCTTCCTTCTTCCTCTGTTTGCCCCTTCTCCTGATAAATATTAATTAGGAAGGGAAGGAAAGAGAGAGGGAATCCCTTCTCCTCTTCCCTCCCCTGCCATCCTTTTCTCTCCCCTTCTTATTTTATCCTGTTTTTGAAGATTTATTTTATTGTTTTGACAGAGAGAGGCAGAGAGATAATGGGGAGGGCCCAGAGCAGTCTCCACAGTTGCACGTCATTAATTTTAGACATAGTTTCATTCCACACAGATGGGTGTGGGGCCATGCAGGGTGGTAACTGGGCTGGGGGCCTCCTGCATGGGAGGCATGCCCCTGTAAGCCTGGGGCCTCCCATGTGAGAAGGACACCCCTGGCTGGAATCGAACTGGGGGCCTCATATGGGAAGCACTTCCCAGTTCAGCACATGGATCCACATGGGCCAGGGCCAGGACCCAATCACTGGACCCCGAGGCTGCATGGTGAGTGCTCAACCTGCTGAGCCATTCCACCATCCCTATTTTATCCCTTTTTAAATTTGAATAATATTCCCTTGTATGTAATATAAAAGTAGACTCTTTGTTAATAGGAACTCAAGCAACTGGCATGCTTAGACAACCACAAAAAGAAATTGAAGAAGGGTAAGCTGGGATGGCTCAGTGGGTTAAACACTCACTTAGCAGCCCCGGGGACCAAGGATTGAATCCTGGCCCGGCCATGTGGACCCCTATGCCGTACTGGGTGTGCTTCCCATTCAAGAGGCCCCCAGTTCGGTTCTGGCCAGGGCAAGCTTCCTATGTGGGAGGCCCCTGGTTTGGCCCCTGGCTCGAGGGGGTGTGCCTCCCATGTAGGAGGCCCCCAGCCCGGTTCCTGCTCTGCATGGCTCCCCCTACCCCTCTGTGTGGAATGAAACCATGTCGAAAACTGATGATGTACAACTATGGAGACTGCTCTGGGCCCTCACACTTCTCTCTGTCTCTCTCTATTTCTGTCTCTCTGTCTCTGTCAAAAACAGTAAAATATTTTTAAAAATCAAAGAAATAATACTTTAAATAAATATTAAAATAAAATCAATCTCTAGTGGAAATGTAAGTTTAAGCTTGGTGTATACCGCAAGTAAGCCCACACTTTGTGCACCTTATTTGTCTCCCACTCCTGCCAATTCACTATGTGTAATCATGCCTGTCAGTTAGGATCTATTATGATGCACATTTTTGTGTACTCACCCTGTCCCAAGTATGCTGAAATAGGTCCCAGGTAAGCGTAGTGCTTACCCTCAAGCAGAAGATGGAAATATGCAAGGGATTTGGGAAAAGTGAGAGTCCTGTAGTGCTCATGGAGGAATTTAATGTTGATTCATCAACCATCTATGACATTAAGTCTCAGTCTCAGAAGATAAAGGAGTTTTTTGTTAAGTCGGAGATTGACAGGGGTGTGTAGAAGTGTCATACTCTTCATACACTGAAAATGGAAGTGCTTGACTAGGCACTGTGGGAGTGGTTTTTGCTAAAAAGATTTAGGGTGGTTGTATTTGTGGATTCTTATTGCAGTAAATAGCAGGAGAATGACATGAGAAAATGAAAATTGATGGCCATTGTTCATTTTCAAGTGGCTGGCTTACCAGATTCAGGGTTTCTCATGGCATCTGTGTAAGCTAGATTTGTTAGGTGAGCAGGAATCGGCTGATTTTGGGACTGCAACTTCATTTCATGACATGTTTAAGGAGTTGGTTGCAGAAAATGGCTTCATCCCAGAGCATATTTATAATGCAGATGGGACTAGATTAATGTGGAATCTGCCTGATTCTACTTTGGCTGGTGACAATGAGAAGTTAGCTCACAAGTTTGAGCTAAATAAAGTGTGTATCACTGTGCTCATTTGTGCAAATGCTTTGGGAAATCATAAGATAAAATTGTGTGTGATTGGCAAATTTGCTAAACCAAGGTGCTTTAAAGGCATATCTACCGTAACTTTCCTGTAGATTATCATACACAAAGTAACCAGTTGGATAGACGCAGAAATTTTTACCAACTGGTTTCTTTATTTGTTTACCTCCAGTGTTAAAGAAAGTTTACAAAAGAAAGGTATACCAGAGAATAGTAAAGTTTTGTTGCTTCTGGATAACTGTTTCACACATTCTCTTGCAAAAGAGCTCCTTAACAGCAACATTTTTGTATGTGATCTTGTAGCTAATGTCACAAGTCTGATCCAAACAGTGGATCAGGGAGTGATACAGAGTTTAAAAATGGTTTACAGGCTTGATTTTATATGAAAAATGACTAATTTTGATAGAACAATTCTGGACTTTCAGAAAATATAGAATCTCAAAGATGCTGTTCACATTGTAAGTTGTGCTTGGAATTCTGTGAGAAGTGAAACATTTTAGGAATGTTGGAGAAAGTTGTGGCCAGCTGTGATGTCTGTGGAATCCTCCTCCTCTTCTGTTGACTTTGAGAGGTTTCCAGTCAATACTGCAGCTGCCAGTAGCAGAGTTTGTGATGAAATCTGTGAATTAGTTGACTCTGCTAATAACACAATGAATTTGTCTCAAGATGAACTTGATGACTGGCTTGCTGTGGATGAAGCTATTCTAGTAACTCATACACTTAATACAGAAGACATCATAGAAGCTGTTGTGAACTGTAATGTTGCAGAGGAGGAAGAGAGTGATGATGATGGGTGTGAGAGGTAAGAAGTATCATGACAGAGAGCTATGGCAGGATTTGAAACTTTAACAGCTTGTGCAAAACAACAACCCTTCTCTGCATGTTATGCAGTTGCACATCATACAAATCCTGACTTTGCTAGATAGGCAGAGTGCCTCAAAGCAAGCTGATCGTGGTTTATTTTTCAAGAAAACTGCACACAAATTTACCAATATAGCACCATCTACTGATGTAGATTCAAAACAATCGACATCCACTTCTTCTGATTCTGTCCTAGCTACATCATAAGATCCTGGTGATCCTGATGTGATGACTCCCCAGTAAACTCTTATTTTTACTACAATAGTTTTAAGTGTGTATGTATATATTTTTTCTATGTTTCTTGAAGTTAAAAAATTATATTAATGGTGTTTATTAGGTTGAAAAGTTTATTGACTGCCATTTAACTAAAATTACACACTGTTTTCACAAAGATGTTTTTATAATAAAACTGTTACAGTAAATGTGTCTTAATCTGCTTTCAATTACTGTATTTGAATATTAATATGAAGGCAATACAGAGTTTATGGTATGGTATAGTATGAGGTATAGTATTAGTTAGACCTATTTTTAATATAATTCTCAAATAACCAGAAATTACATTTATCCAGCGTCTAACAATCCCCGTGGGTGTCTGTTAACTAAGAGTCTGTTGTACCACATTTTCTTTATCATTTTATCCATCATTGGACATTTGGGTTGTTTTCCCCTTTTAGCTGTTGTGAATAATGCTGCTATGAACATGGGTGTATGAATATATTCAAGTCCTTGCTTTCAGTTCTTTTGGGTATAAGTGGGCTGTCTGGAAATGATCCATCTATTGTCAATATAATGAGAATGGTTACATGGCTCAATCCTTTCCGAATAGCCCTTGTATACCTAGAAGTATAATTGCTGAATCATATGGTAATTGTTTTATTTTTTGAGAATTTTATTCTGTTTTCCACAGAGGCTGTACCATTTTACATTCCCAGCAACAAAGCCATAAAGGTTCCAATTTATCTACATCCTTACCAACAATTGTTATTTTTGTTCTTTTGATAATAGCCATCCTAATGAATATGAAATGGTCTTACTATGATTTTAATTTGCTTTTCTATAATGATTATTGATGTTGAGCATCTTTTAAAGTGCTTTTTGGCCATTTGTATATCTCCTTGGGATATATATATATACACATATATATTTAAGTTCTTTGCCCATTTATTTAATTTATTTTTATTTTTTTTAATTTAATTTAATTTGTTTTGACAGACAAACAGAGACTGAGAGAAGGGGGAGGGCCCAGCGCAGTCTCCATAGTTGTACAGTGTTAGTTTTTGATACAGTTTCATTGTATAGGTGGAAGTGGGGCTACACAGGGCAGGAACTGGGCCAGGGGCCTCCCTCGTGGTCACTGGCAAGAACTGAATTGGGGGCACACCTCAGCTCAGCATATGGGTCTGCATGGGCTGGGCCAGGAATTGATCCGCAAACTCTGGGACTGCAATGTGAGTGAGCTTTCAACCCACAGAGCCATCCGGGCATCCCATCTTTGCACATTTTTAAAATTCTATTGCTTTTGTTTTTGAGTTGTAGATATTTCTTATATATTCTGTATATTAATCCCATATTAAATATATATTATTTCCAATATTCTCCAGTTCTGGGGGTTCCACCTTGTGTTTTAATGTTAAGTCTCTCTATCTAAATCTAACTCCAAAGCCAGAAGTTGAGTTTACCTCATTTTTATCTTGTTTTTTGTTTGAAATGGTTACCCTTTATTTTTTTTTAATTTTTGAATAAGATTTTTTTGTTTTTGAGAGAAGATGAGAAAGAGCAAGCTAACGAACCAGAGAGCCTGTGAGCCCAGAGCAGTCTCAATAGTTGTACATCATTAGTTGTGATATGGTTTCATTCTGCACAGGTGGATATGGGGCTTCAGGGGGCAGGAACTGAACCGGGGCCCTCCGCGTGGGAGGCAGGACCATTTGCCACTGAGCCATCCTGGCAGTTACCAGTTGTGTTGCAGTTTAGCATATGGATTTGGACAGGATGAGCCTGGAAATTGAACTCAGGACCTCGTGCTCAACAGTTGAGTGATCCTGGCATCCCAGTTATCTTTTACTTTTGACACAGTGTTTCTTAACAGTTGCTATAGCTTGAGCAAGTAAAAAGTTCTTAATTTTGGGGGGAGAGAAAGAGTTGAATTTGTTAGCATTCTTTGGGTGTGTGTACAAGCTTTTCTTCATAGTTTTTGCTCTTCCTGTTTAAAGGAATGACTGACTTAGATCATTTTTCTGTTGAAAGATTTAAGAACTTAAGTACACTCCAGGGAATATTTTCCTGCTTAACTTTCTTTTCATTTTAAACATGTTCTAAAGATATCCGAGGGTTGTCTAGAAAACATCTAGGCATGCATCCATTCTCGTTATATTGAAAGTGGCTGGATTCTATCCGGACAGCCCTTGTCTCTGTTAAGCTCTTCAGAAGTTACAGTGATTGACAGTCTTTAGATTATAGGCAAGTTCAACATTACCAAATAAAATAGAATTAAAATTAAAAAACAAATGCACAGCCAATTAAAACAAGTGACCATTCATCTAGTTACTTGCTTTTTTTTTTTTAAGATTTATTTTAGTGTTTTTGACAGAGAGAAGGGGGAGGGCCCAGAGCAGTCTCCATAGTTGTATGTCATCAGTTTTCAACATTGTTTTGTTCCACAGGTGGGCTGGGGGCACACAGGGCAGGAACTGGGCTGGGGGCCTCCCACATAGGAGGCACACCCTCATGAGCCAGGGGCTGAACTGGGGGCCTCCCACATAGGAGGCACACCCTCATGAGCCAGGGGCTGAACTGGGGGCCTCCCACTTGGGAAGCTTGCCCTGGCAAGAACTGAACTGGGGGCCACACCCTACTTCAGCATATGAGTGCCCCTGGGTTGGGGCCGGGATTTGATCCTTGAACCAAGGGGTTGCAAAACAAGCGCTCAACCTGCTGAGCCATCCCAGCTTCCCTTAGTGCCTTACTTTTTTCTTTAAAAGACATTTTATTGTTTTTGACAGAGACAGAGAGAGACAGAAGGGGTAGGTTCCAGAGCAGTCTTCATAGTTGTACATCATCAGTTTCTGACATACTTTCATTCCACACAGATGAGTGGGGCTGTGCAGGGCCAGAATTGGGCTTTGGGCCTCTCACATGGGAGGCATGCCCCCTTGAGCCAAGGTCTGAACCTGGGGCGAGAATCGAACTAGGACCCTCCTCATGCGAGGCACATTCCAGTTCAGCATGTGGGTCTGCATGGGCTGGGGCCAGGAGTCGATCCTCAGACCCTAGGGCTGCAAAGCGAACTCTTAACCTGCTGAGCCATCCCTGCTTTCCCTAGTTACTTACTTTTATTCAGAATAGGCTTCAGAAGGTCATAGAAGTTATTAAAAATGTTAGAAGGATAGGGGTCTTGGTATCTAACTTTAACATGATTTGTGAATACCTCATGGTTCTCATACTTCTGAGATCTCTCTCACACACACACATACACACTAATTTTATTTTTTAAATTTTAATTAGGGTGACATTGGTTAGTGAAATTATATAGGTTTCAACTCAATATTATATCATCTATATATTGCATTGTGTGTTTACCAACCAGTCTGTTCTCCTTTCATCACTATATATTTGACCCCTTATTACTCTCTTCTACCATCCCTCCCTTTCCCCTTAACCTCTGGTACCCACTAAACTGTTTTCTTTGTTTATGAGTTTTATTTTTTGTCTTGTTGATCTGTTGCTTGCAGTTTATATCCCACATATGAGGGAAATCATATAGTTCTTAACTTTTTCTTTTTTTACTTCATTTAGCATGACAATATTGAGATCTATCCATGTTATTGCAAATGGCAGTATTTCATTTTTTCTTATGGCTGAGTAATTGTCCATTATATATGTGTACCATGTCTTTATCCAGTCATCTATCTCATCTATCGAAGGACACTTTGGTTGTTTCCATATCTTGGCCATCATGAATAATGCTGCAGTTAACATAAGGATATGTATATCTTTATGGTTAAATGTTTTCAGATGTTTTGGGGTAGACACCCAGAAGAGGAGTTCCTGGGTTGTATTGTAAATTTAGTCTTAATTTTTTGAGAAACCTCCATACTGTTTTCCAAAGTGGCTGTACCAATTTGCATTCCCATCAGCAGTTGTCTTAGGGTTTCTTTTTTCCCACAATCTCTCTAACACTTGTTATTCCTTGTCTTGTTATAATAACCTATCAGAGGTGTAAGGTGATATTTCATTGTAGTTTTGATTTGCATTTCCCTTGTAGATAGTGAAGTTGAGCATTTTTCATATACTCGTACCTGTTGGCCGTTTGTATGTCCTCTTGGGAGATGTGACTGTTCAATTTCTCTGCCTATTTTTAAATTTGATTGATTTTTTGTTGAGTTGTATGATGTACCCTGCTTTCAAATCTGTATACATGTTGGCTTTCTTGCCTTTTTGTTATTAGCAATATTGCTTACCGGTATTATTGGAAAGCAGGAGGTTTTTTATTTTTTTAAGTGGTAAGACTAAAGGAATTCAAAGTTATTCTTGTGTGCATTATTTTATTTAAAAATACTATGATAGGCCTAGTGCTCTTTGCTGTCCAAGTTGAAATTTAAGAGAATAATGAAATATAGCTCTTTGAAGTATTAAGAGGTAGATAAATTCAGCCAAGGCACTTACTGTATTTACAAGATTATTTCTCTAATGATGGGTGTTAAGATTATTTTTAACAATCTGAATGAAAGAATATATTTTAATGAATCTTAGCAGATATAAATACTCTTCTGTATATAGTCACATAGCTAGACATTTTAAGATAGATTGAAATTCATGTGGTAGTCTCTGAAAAATTCAGCATATTTTGCTTTTTGGTTTTGTGAGGTCCTCTTCAAACTGACATACATTGCTGGTGCAGGTTTCTACTTCAAAGGTAGATGATCAAAGTATGATTCCTTCATTCAAGTAAGATTCAAACTCATCAAAATGTGTGAATGACTTCTGAAATTGTGACCTTATTTTTATTGAAGGACTCTCTGGTTTTTAAACATGTATAGATCTTTGTTTAAAATTTTTTTTTATTACCGGTAAGTGTTAATCAATTGGGGTGATATTGGTTGGTAAAAATCACATTGGTTCCGGGCATACAATTCTACATTACGTCGTCTATGTATTGCATTATGTGCTCACCAGAGAAACAAAAAACTCATGGATGCAATCAATAGTTTAGTGGTTATCTGAGGGTACAGGGGTAGAGGGTGGGGGAGTAAGGAGGGGGCATTAAAAATATAGATCTTTTAAGGAAGCTTAGGGCAGTTGAGAGTGGGAAATACAGCAGTTTTCATTTGTCTTTGGCTCAATGCGTGCATCCATTTAACATCTGAACTTGAGCTTCCTTAAAAAAATGTTATTTTTGCCCATGTAAAGTTTTGGATTGGACACAGAAGAATGTGCTGTCTTGTGAGACCCTAAGGGTGGGGTGTTAAGTCCAAATTTTAGTGCCTTAAAAGAAAATATGCATGTTTTATTTTATCTCATTACCTCACATGTTAGAAGTGGTTAAGCATGATCACAATGAAAATATTCCATCTTTATCAATTTCTCCATTACATCATATGGAAAAATTTGATTTGGATAGTTCATGGTGCAAATTTTCACTTGGATAACTTATTGAAATATTTTTTTCTGGTTTTGTATTAAAATAACTCCATTTGTAGCAAATTAGCTCAGTTTAAAAAACACTTCTTAAAGCAAATGGTTGATTAGGTCTTAGCAGTACTGACTACTAAGGTGTGATATTTTTATTGAGCTGTAATTTCATGTCAGGCATAAAACAGTGGACCACATGCCAGGTGGCTGTGTGCATGATGTAACTTCCTTAGTCTTCCATTTTCTGGTATTCTGTGTTGTGTGTGACTTTGTGGCACACTTGCCCTTTCTTGTTAACAAAACCATCTTTCCAGTACTTAATCAAACCTTTCATTGTTTTGCTCATATTTTCTGTTTTTTGTCTTCTACTAACTTTTTCTACTAATTTTGTTATTAACGTTTTAAGTCATCTATTGTATTCTTATGGGATGATTAAAGCAGGAAAGGATGACTAAAATAGGGTGCATGTTTTCTCTATTTTTGTGAACAACATTGTCAGTTTTATGTTTTTAAACCCTGGTGAGTTTTCCACTGTTTGTCGGCCTTATTGCACACTTGAGATTGTTCTTTTTTCATTCGTTTAGATATATTCCACAGATGAGTGATGAGTACCCACTGTGTGCCAAACTCTACAGGGTCCTGGCTAGAGATGCACCAATAAACAAAATAGGCAAGATACCTGCAATTATTATAGTAGACAATACATATCCTATTAGATATGGAAATTTTAAGGAGAGAAAAATTACTTTAGAGGCAGTGTGTATTGCCTTTTAAAATCTAATTATAAAGTTGTCCTTTTTGTTGTTTTGGAAGTATGTGTTTACATAGTTTTTGATTGCATAATATTTTTGAGTTATCAATACTTTTATATTTAATTTTTTTAATGCTTTATACTAGAACTGGAAACCTTAATTAGTAGTGGAGCAGACAGGGATAGGAATTGAAATACAGGTTTCTACAAATAAATGAAAACTCATTGAATAAATCAATTAAATATTGTTTTATTTTCCAGCCTTTTAAAAACATTCTCTAGTTTTTTTGTTGAACGATTTTGTAGAATGTACCTGATAATTGTGGACTTAATGTATGGTTTTCGAAAAATTTGGTTTTTCAGCGGTTATTTTAGCATGTATTACAATTTCCAGTATTTTTATACAAGTTAACTTATATTAGAACCTTTAAAAACTTTTATATATATATACATTATTTTGTATTTGCATTCTTGCTTTATATTCCTTTTTTTTAAAAGATTTATTATTTGAGAGAAGGTGAGAGAGAGACAGAGACAGAGTGAGAGAGAAGGGGGAGGGCCCAGAGCGGTTTCCTTAGTTGTGCATCATTAGTATGTGACATGGTTTCATGCCACACAGGTGGATGTGGAGCCATGCAGGGTGAAAGCCATACCAAGGGCCTCCCAAATAGGAGGCCAGCACCTTTGCCACTGTGCTATCCTGGCAGTTACCAGTTGTGCTGCAGTTCAGCATATGGGGTTGCATTGGTCAGGGCCATGAATGGAACCCCAGACCTCATGATTGAGAGGCAAGCGCTCAATTGTTGAGCTATCCTAGCATCCTGCTTTATATTTTTAATATTTATTTTCCTATGTTATAATGTATAGTGTAAATAAATCTCAGAAATCTGTAAGCTCTAAGTAAAAGATTTATTAAGTTTTTAATATATACATTCGGGGGAATATATGTTCTTTAATTATAAAATACTGAGATTAATTTTTTTGTCAGGACTTGCAGAATGTATCGTTACTTTGTAATCATTATGTCATACTTATTATTTATATTCATTAAATACTTCCTATTTTGCATATAATATATATTTTAAAAATTCATGAACAGAGTTTTTCTGAACTTATGTAAGTGGCATGTGAGAAAGTTGTGGAGAGAGTTTTAATAATAAAGAATTAATACTACTAATAATAGCTTATATGTGCCAAGAGTTGTGTAAATTTTTCATATTATCTCATTTAATCTTCATAGCAACCTCATGAGAGACACACTATTATACCCACTTTATACATCTATTTGTCTTAACTTGTTAATGCCTAAACATACAATAAACATTGACGTTGGAATTCAATTTAGCCCTATCTCAATCGAGACCCAAGATTTGCAGTCCCCTCTACCACTGATGAATGTATTGCAAGGTGGTGTTCAGTTTGTATACTTAGACATCCTTTCATAGCTTTACTAAATTTTTATTCTTTAATAAACCGCTTTATTGAGGTATGTTTTATATAGCAAACAATTCACCCTTTACAAATGTATAGTTTAATGATTTCTAGTAACTTTACTGAGTGGTGCAATTGTTACCATAAATCAGTTTTAGAATATTTTCATTCTCTGAGTAAGATCCTAAATGCCCATTTATAGTTAATTGCCATCTTCAGCCCTAAGTAACCACTAATCTACTTTCTTTCTCCATAAATTTTTTTTATGGCATATAAATGGCATCATACAATATGTGGTATCCTGTATCTGATTTTGAATCAGTTAGTATAATGTTTTTGAGTTTTATACTTGACAAGCATGAGCTAACTTGTTTTTTATTCTACAACTCTATGTGGCTTTCCTTAAACTGGGGAAAATGTATTCAGGCTTACAAATAACTCTACTCTTATTTAGAGATGTTAAACTTCCAGAGTTGCATAAGACATTTCCAAACTTCATTACAGTTGCTGCTATAACTGATTTGGAATGTTGTAAGATGTCCTTTTATGTCATTAGCTACTTCTCTTACCTCAAATAGACATAAGATTCTGTCATAATTTTT
>PVKE010040631.1:0-14504 GCA_004027555.1 Craseonycteris thonglongyai
GGGAGGGAGAGTGGGAGGGGAGGTGGGAGTGGGCACCAGCATTATGGACACACTCAATAGTTTGGTGGTTACCTGGGGGAGGGGGAAGGGGGGGAGAGTTGAGGGGGAAGGTGGGAGTGGACATCAGATATAAGGTGATGGAGGGGGAGCTGATTCTGGGTGGTGAGCACATAATGCGATGCATGGGTGATGTGATGTGGACTTGTACATCCGGAAACTGTCTGATTGTTGCCAATCAATGTCACTTCAATAAATTTAACAACAACAACAAAAATCTAGCACCAATTAATGATAAAAACTCTTAACAAAGTGGGAATAGAAGGGACATACCTCAATAGAATAAAGACCATATGTGAAAAAACGGCTAACATACTCCATGGTTAAAGACTGAAAGCTTTTTCTGTAAGAATACGAATATGACATATATGCCCATTTCTGCCGTTTCTGTTGAACATAGTATTTTGAAATTCTAGTCAGAGCAAATGGCAAGAAAAAGAAATAAAAAGCATCTGTTTGCAGAAGATGTGATCTTATATGTAGGAAAGATTTCAGATACACACCAAAAAAACAAACCCTAACATAAATTAGTTAGAATTAATATAAATTCAGCAAAGTAGCAGGAAACAAAACCAAAATGTAAAAAAACAGTTGTATTTCTATGCACTACCAATGAACAATCTGAAATGAAATTAAGAAATTCCACTACAGTAGCATCAAAAAGAATAAAATACTTAGAAATTAACTTAAGCACGGAGATGAAAAACGTTTACATTGAAAACTATGAAACATTGCTGAAAGAATTAAAGAAGACAAGGAAATAAGTGGAAAGACATTACAGGTTTATGGATTGGAAAAGTTAATATTGCTAAGATGACCATAGTACCCAAACCAATGCAATATAATCCCTATCAATATCCCAATGACTTTTTCCCAAGAAATAGAAAAATTCATCTTTAAATTTATGTGGAACTCAAGCAACTCTGAATAGCCAAAACAATCTTGAAAAAAGAATAAAGTTGAAAAATTGACAGTTTCTGATTCAAAATCTTATACAAAGCTACAGTATTTCAAACTGTAATACTGGGATAAAGAGAGAATTACAGGCTAATGTAATACAATAGAGAGCCCAGAAATGAACCCTTACATAATGGTCAGATGATTTCTGAGAAGAGTACCGAGACCATTTGATACGGAAAAGATAGTTTGCTTAGTAAATATTGCTGGGGAAACTGTATACCTATATGCAAAAGAATGTTAGTTGGACCATTACCTAACACAATATACAAAAATTAACTTAGATTGGGTGAAAGATCTAAACAGGTAAAAGCTAAAATTACAAAACTTTTAGGGGAAATAAAGAACTATAAAAACATAGGGGAAAACTCCATAAAGTTGGATTTAGTGATGATTTTTTGGATATTGCACCAAAAGCTGAGGGAACAAAAGAAAAAATAAATTGGACTTCATTAGAATTAAAATCTTTTGTGCATTGAACAATATATTTAAAAATCACTTATCTGATAAGTGATTAATATCTAGAATATATAAAGAACTCCTATAGCTCAAAAACAAAAAAAAACCAAGCACCCAATTCAAGAATGTGCAAAGAACTTGAATAGACATTTTTGCAAAGAAAATATACAAATGGCCATTAATTACACAAAAACATGCTAACCATCACTAATCACTAGGGAAATACAAATCAAGGTCACAATGAAATACCACTTTATAGCTATTAGCATGGCTATTGTAAAAAAAAAGAAAACAGAAAGCAACAAGCATTGGCTAGATATAAAGATATAGTATTATTCAGTAGTCAAACAATAGTTAAAAAGTAGATACAAACCAAATGTCCAGTAATGGATGAGTGGTATATATATATAATTGGATATTTTTTATCCTTGAAAAGGAAGGAAATTCTGAGTATGCATTTCTACATGAATGAACGTTGAAGACGTGATGCTATGACATTAGATTGACACAATAAGACAAATGTTGTATGGGTTCACTTATTTGCCGTACATAGAATAGCTACATACTAGAGATGAAAAGTAAAATTGCAGTTACCAGGGTCTGGAGGGAGGAGAGAGTTATTGTTTAATGGTTACAGAGTCTCAGCATGGGATGATGAATGAGTTCTGGACATGGATAGTGGTGATGGTTATACAACAACGTGAATGTATGTAATGCTACTGAAGTGTACACTTAAGAATGATAATGATAAAAATAGTAAATATTTTTGTTGTGTTTACTAGTATTTTATAATTAAAAGTAAAAACTCTACAGACTGCTACTTTCCACCTATTCTGTATTTCACCACTAGGTGTCTTTATTCCTCCCAGTTGGTCCTCCCTGCCCCCTGTGCCTTCCTTTCTTCCTTTGCTCACAATGTGTCCTCTTGTCTGCTGCTCACATGCCTTATCTAGCTTTTCTCTTGTGATTCTTGGCTATCCTTCAAGACCAAGTTCTTGGGCCTCTCTTGAAATCATTTCTGCTGTTTGTATTCCACTGTGCCCTCCATTTTGAACTAATGTTAAGGATGTAAGAGTAAGACTGGACAGGGGGATTGAAAAGGGGTGTAGAAATGAATTTGTTGTTGAGTGGCCATAAAGGTCCACCCTGATCACCCACACTGTGGGGCTGTAGATTAATTATCCACATTTCACAGGTGAGAAAACTGAGACACTAGTTGATGGCAGAGTTGGACTCCAAACACAGGCAGTGTGATTCATGTTTATGCTCTTCACTACTCCCTGCTTTTGTAAGGTGACCAGATTTTAACATTGGTAAAGCAGGACACCATTGACCGGGGGGAGGGGGTTCTTGATTAAAAATTTGGTCTATCTCCGCCGTTCCCTAGTTTGTCGTGCATTCTTTCCAAAAATCGGGACTTTTTTAAAACTCCGCAGGACGCAGGACAAATTGTTAAAAATCGGGACTGTCCCGCCAAAAGCGGGACGTCTGGTCACCTTGTGCTTTTGCCTCTCAGGCCTAAGAAGGCCAAGGGACCATGGGATTTAGGAGTAGGACTGAGTTGTAGTTTATGCCATTATTAAATTGTATGTATTTTAGTCACTCAGATGCTTCAGTATTAATTTGATTGGTCATATTAATTAATCTTTAAAATTCTTAAAACTCAGAAAGTCTGTATACTTTACTATTGTTTAATTTTTATATGATGTGTACTCTTCTCTCTGCCTAGATTTGAAGTTCCTGAGAATGAGGGACTCTTTTTTGCATATATTCTCCAAACAGCCCACCCAGAATCTTAAATGTTGATTCACAGGTGCTGCTGGCTAGCTAGAGGTTTAAAGGTCTTGGAACACATGACACCAGGGTCACAGTCAAAGGCAGGATCTAGATCACTCCTGCCTCCCCCAGGGCAGTCTTCTCCCTGTTCTTTACTCTGAGTCATGGGCAAGGCTGCCTCCTCGGTGAACAGAGCTGTGTTTTGTGTTACAGGCACACATGGCATTCAGAGATGTGGCTGTGGATTTCTCCCAGGAGGAGTGGATGCTGCTGAGCCCTGCTCAGAGGTCTCTGTACCGGGAGGTGATGCTGGAAAACTACAGCAACCTGGTCTCGCTGGGTAAGCCTGGCATCTCTTAGGACTCACATTGTTGCTGCTGAGCACTTCAGGATGTGCTTGAAGCAGCTGTCTTTCTCTCACACTTGGCCCTTGAGTCCATAACCTGCAGCCACATTGTTTTCTTTTCCTGTGAGCAGGAATTCCATTTTCTAAACCAAAACTCATCACCCAGCTGGAACAAGGGAAGGAAACCTGGGGAGAGGAGAGAAGATGCCTACCAGCCGCCTGTCCAGGTGAGTGGGGAACACCGGGCAAATCAAGCACAGAGCTGTGGGAATGGGAAAGAGGAGGCTTTGCTCAGGGGCTCCAAAGGGAAGACGTTCTCCTCACCTCCTGGGCTGCTGTTTGCATTGCCTGGCATGGCTTCCCATCCAGACCTTCATCCTCACTTGAGTGCAGGGTTTTCTTGGTGTGTTTGCCCGGCTGGAAGCCTTCCTTCCTCCCCCTGGGTTTGCTCTCTTTACCTCACTCAGCTCTCTTTCACATTCATGGGCTTCTTGTTACTGTTATTTTTAAAAGATCAGGCAAGAATATAGAAAAAAACTGAGTGGGCTAAAGATAAAAGGCAAGCCCAGGGGAAGGAAGGAAGGCTAAAAATCCAATTGACAAATTGAAATGTAATTCTTAAAATACTGTGAGCCAAGAATAGTTTTATATTTTTAAATGGTTATGTAAGTATCTATATCAAGCTTTTCCAACCCACAGCCCAGGATGGCTTTGAATGTGGCCCAACACAAATTTGTAAACTTTCTTAAAAATTTTATGAGATATTTTGCAATTTGTTTTTTTTAGCTTATCAGCTATCGTTAGTGTATTTTATGTGTGGCCCAAGACTACTCTTCTTCTTCCAGTGTAGCCCAGAGAAGCCAAAAGATTATATACCCCTGATGTATATAGTAATATCCTCAATTTTACTTTAGCCCTCAAAGCTTTATTTACTATCCCACAGTCTAAGAAAGTTTACTGACTCTTTTTCTAAGGGATTACAGTATACAGCCCTAACTTTTCTTATTCTACTTGTTCTGGTTAAAATGTAAGAACATTGCAATTACACAGTTTCAGTTACTCCTTCCCCCAAACAAACGTCCTTTATTCTATAGTTGTCATTTGTATTACACCTACATATATTGTAAGCTCCCTAGTACAATGTTAAAATACTTGTTTTAAACCAGAATGTTCAGCCTTTTAGCTTCCCTGGGCCACATAGGAAGAGAAGAATTGTTTTTTTGTTTTGTTTTGTTTTTAAAGATTTATTTTGTTGTTCTTGATAGAGACAGAGAGAGACAGAGAGAAGGGGGAGGGCCCAGAACAGTCTCTATAGTTGTGCGTCATCAGTTTTTGACATGGTTTCATTCCACACAGGTGGGCAGGGGCCATGCAGGGTGGGAACTGGGCTGGGGGCCTCCTGCATTGGAGGCACGCCCCCTCAAGCCAGAGGCCGAACCTGCAGGCAAGAACCAAACTGGGGGCCTCCCACATGGGAAGCACATCGCAGTTCAGCATATGGGTCCGCAAGGGCGCCGGGGCGCGGATTCGATCCTTGGTACCCAGGGCTGCAAAGCTAGTGCTCTACTCACTGAGCCATCCAGGCTTCCCTGAGAAGAATTGTTTTGGACTACACCTAAAATACACTAACACTAACAATAGCTGATGAGGTTAAAAAAAAAAACTCATAATGTTTTAAGAAAGTTTGCAATTTTCTGTTGGGCTGCATTCAAAGCCATCCTGGGCTGCATGGCCCTTAGCTGCAGGTTGGACAAGTTTGTTTTAAACTCATGTATATTTTTTTAATCAAGGTAAGAAATACTCCTTTCTATGCATCCAGATAATTTACCATTTTCTTTTTTTTTTAAGATTTATTTTTATTGTTTTTGACACAAAGAGAGAGAGAGATACAGAGACAGAAACAGAGAGAAGGGGGAGGGCCCAGAACAGTCTCCATAGCTGCACATCATCGGTTTTTTCCACATAGTTTCATTCCACAGGTGGGCGGGGCTGCACAGGGCAGGAACTGGGCCGGGGTCTCACCCCGGTGAGAACCAAACTGGGGCACTCCCCAATTCAGCATATGGGTCCTCACAGGCCAGGGCCGGGATTCGATCCTCAGTCCCCGGGGCTGCAAAGTGAGTGCTTAACCCACTGAGCCATCCCGGCTTCCCTAATTTACCATTTTCTATACTATTCATTTTTCTCCTGGCGATCTGAGTTTCTGCCTGGTATTTTTCTTTAGCCCAAAGGACTCGTTTAGCATTTCTTGTGGTGCAGGTGACAGTGTATTTGCTTGTATTTTGTTTTTCTGAGTGTCTTTATTTTATCTTTATTCTTGAAGGATAAATATAGAATTCCAGATTGTTTTTGTTTGTGTTTTGGGGTATTTATTTATTTATTTATAGCACTTTCATGATATTGCTTCTCTGTTCTAGCATCCATTATTTCTGAAGAGAAGTCAGCTGTCATTTCCATAATTGTTACCCTTTTTTTCCCTGGCTATTTTTAAAGTTTTCCCTTTATTTTTGGTATTCAGTTGTTTGTCTTTGACCTGACTGTTCAAGCATGCTTTTCTTTATATTTTTCCTGTTTGGGATTCACTGAGATTTTTGAATCTGTAAATTCATGGCTACAGCCAAATGTGAGAAATATTCTGACATTTTTCCTTCACATGTTTTTTTCTGCTCCATTCTCTGTCCCTTTTTGGTTTGTAGATGTAACTACATGTGTATTAGTCCTTTTGGTATTGTCCCACAGGTCATGGAGCCTATCTGTATTTTTAAATCTTTTTTTCTCTCTGTTCTTCAGATTGGATGGTTTCTGTTGATCTGTCTTCAAGTTTACTGTCTCGTCTGTCGTCTCCAATATGCTGTTAAGCCCCTGGCCAGTATATTTTTTATTTCAGATACTGTATCTTTCAGTTCTGCCATTTCCATTTACTTTTATTACAATTTTCTGTGTTTGTGTTGATATTTCCTATTTGTTCATTACTGATGAGCTAATTTTCCTTTATCTTCTTTAACAGAATAACTCAGATACTTAATGTATATATTATTAAGTAAAAAAATTGTAGAACATATACACTGTTCAATTTTTGTTTAAAAAAAGAAGTGTGTGAAAGACTGTATTCTAATATATTTATGTGAACATTGAAGTCTGTATTGTTACTTGTTATGACTAGTGATTACCTTGGTGGGGATAGAATTGGAGAGAGTGGGACAAGAGTTTCTGGGAATTTTTCTTTTTACTTGGCATTATTTTTTAATGATAGCAGTACAGATAACTTTAAGGAATTGTGTGTGTGAGTTTTAATTTATTTATTTTTTAAGATTTATTTTATTTTATTGATTTTTGACAGAAACCGAGAGAGAGACAGAGAGAAGGGGGGAGGGCCCAGAGCAGTCTCCATAGTTGACATTAGTTTTCCATATAGTTTCACTCCACAGGTGGGCACAGGGCTGCACAGCGCAGGAACTGGACCGGGAGCCTCCCACACAGGTCCTGGCAAGAACTGAACTGGGGGTACACCCCAGTTCAGCATGTGGGTCCGCATGGGCCAGGGCCGGGATTCGATCCTTGGTCCCCTGGGCTTCAAAGCGAGCGCTTAACCTGCTGAGCCATCCCAGCTTTCCCTGAGTTTTAATTTTTAAAATACTTTTGACAATTTTGTAAATGTCTTAAGCACAAAAAAGTATGTTTTTTTTTCCCTGTAAGAAATTTTTTATTTCTGTTTTATTACATATTAAAAAGAGCCTTATAATAAATTGTCCTAAAATCAAAGGAATATAGTATGTATAATAGTAATTATTCCTAAAATTCAGTTATGTCCTTATTTTATATCTTCTAGGAAGTCATAAAGCTCTCTAATATCATTTTAATTTATGTCAAATTCTCCACTTATTTCTAAGTTTTTGCCTTATATATCACTTTAGTAAACTGTTAGGTATATAAAGATTCATGACAATTTAATCTCTTTTTTTTGTTGTTTTTGTTAAATTTATTGGGGTGACATTAATTGATATCAATTACATTGTTTCCAGGTGTACAATTCTATATTACATTGTCTATACATCTCATTATGTGCTCACCACCCAGAATCAGTTCACTTTCCATCACCATATGTTTGATTCCCCATACCTACTCCAACACTAATCTCATTTATTAATGAAGTTTTTGTCATTAAAGTCCTCTTTGTTCCATGTGATATTTCTTTAACTTTCCCTTTCTTTCTGGTCAATCTTAGCACCCACTTTCTTATGTATTTTTTTCATACAGTATTTCTGTGTTCATCCTTTTATTTTTAAATAAAAATAATGTGGTTTGGGTGTTCTTCTCTTAAATCTTTTTTTTTTTTTTTAATATTTATTTATTTACTTATTTATTTTGACAGGGAGAGAGAGAGAGAGAGATACAGAGACAGAAAGAGAACTGAACGGGGGGAGCTCCCAGTTCAGCATATGGTTCCGCACGGGCCGGGGCCAGGATTCGATCCTCGGTCCCCGGCACTGCAAAGTGAGCGCTTAACCCACTGAGCCATCCCGGCTTCCCTGGGTGTTCTTCTCTTAAGCAGCAGCATGTAGCTGGTATTACATTTTATGCCAAACCAAGTGTTGTGTTTAATAATAGGGACTGTGGCCTTTCACATTCACTGTAGTAACTGATACGTTTCACAGGACTTACTTAGAGGCTGACTATGGGGCAGATGTATAGGTGCTTGGCTACAATAAGAAAAGTCAGGGCAAAGGAAATAAAGCATCTGCCTTAGCCCAAGCTGCCAAAACAAGATACCACAGACTGGGTGGCATAAACAGCAGAAGTTCCTTATAGTTTGGGGGGCTTAGCGGTCTTGAACAATCAAGGTGTCAGCAGATTTGGTTGCTGCCTCTCTCCTTGGCTTTCAGATTGCTGCCTTCTTGCTATGTTTTCACATGCCCTTTTGTCTGTGTGTGCATGTCTGCTATCTCTTCTTCCTCTTATAAGGATACCACTCAGGTTGGATTAGGGCCCCACCTTTATGAGCTCTTTTAACCTTAATTATCTCTTTAAAGCCCCTGCCTTCAAATACAGTGGTGTTTTATATAGGATAGAATAATTCTGGAATGTAGATGTGTACACAGTTGGTTTTTAAAAGTTCAGTTCATTGATCAAGGAAAGAGTGTTCAGATAGATCAAGTAAGACTATACCTGGTGTTTCAAATTGTGTGATCATTTATTGCTTTCAGCTGACTAGAATGATACATTCAATGTTGACATCTTCTTTGAAAGAGGTACTATAAGAAGAAATTTTTTTTAAAACATTTCTGGGAAAATTTTTATTTAGATTAATTATGGAAATTATCAGGGCTGGGATTGGCCAGGGACACCGGGAAGGAGCATCTTTTAAGTCTGTGTGTATTTCCCATGGCTGAAAACCTACTTGTCTTGTAGGAATTCCAATACAAAATAATCCTCTGATAATATTTGTTAGTGAGTGGGGAAACTCTAGTTCAGGCGTCTCACACATGATCTCTGTAGCCACTCTTTAGTGCTGCTTCCTTTGCTAGGGGTTCTCCAGTCTGAATGACTGCTCTCTCAATCTATCCCTATGTCCTCATAGGGAAATAGCGAAAGACAGGACATTTCCACATGGATCCTCTGTCAAAGAAAATTTTGTGGACACAGTTTATATGAGTGTGAGTGGTTGTGAATTAGATGTTAATTATAGTAGGGGGAAAAGATTGTTGTATATTGGCCCTATTTTCAGAGCCAAAACTGCCTATGATGCTTTTATAGCCTGATATATAGATTAGGCTTAGGAGTGGGTTTTCTGGATTGTAATGGAAATTGGAAGAAGTGATGGGCTGGAAAAGCAGGTCATGCAAAGAAAGTCTTGATTGGGTAGCTCTTGAGTTTTAAGCATTTTGAAGAAGAGGGAATTGGGTCTTTCCATCAGACTCAGCAGAATTTCTCGGGTTGCCCCACTGAGTCACAGTTCTGATTCAGACTCTTCTTTCTGCAGCAGAACCAAAGCAAGAACTCCACCTCTGTCCCTTCTGCCCTTTGGATTTCTCCAGTCATAAGTTTCATGTGCAGCACATGCTACATAATCATCCTCCCTGGATCTTCCCATGCCTGTGTGCAGAAAGCCATGTCCAGCCAGGGGACCAGAAGAAGCAGGAACAAGCCTCTGATCCAAGTTCCTGGAGGGAAAAAGCAGAAGGTCAAGAGAGAGAAGGAGCCAAGCTTTCATTTGGAAAGACAAAGAAAAGGACTTTAGCAGCATTTTCCAAGCCGCCCCAAAGGCAGCCTATGGGCTCTAGGAATGGCATCAAAGAGGTGGAAATAGAAACCAGCCCCGCTCAGATGGGGAATCCAGAGGAAACAGACAAATTGTTGAAGAGGATAGAAGTCTTAGGATTTGGAACAGTCAATTGTGGAGAGTGTGGACTGGGCTTCAGCAAGATGACAAACCTACTTAGTCACCAGAGGATACACTCAGGGGAGAAGCCGTATGTGTGCGGGGTGTGCGAGAGGGGCTTTAGTCTAAAGAAAAGCCTTGCCAGGCACCAGAAGGCTCACTTGGGGGAGAAACCTATCGTGTGCAAAGAGTGTGGGCGAGGATTTAACCGGAAGTCAACACTCATTATCCACGAGAGGACACACTCAGGCGAAAAGCCTTACATGTGCAGTGAATGTGGACGAGGCTTTAGTCAGAAATCAAACCTCATCATCCACCAGAGAACACACTCAGGGGAGAAGCCCTATGTATGCCGGGAATGTGGGAAAGGCTTTAGCCAGAAGTCAGCTGTCATTAGACACCAGAGGACACATTTAGAGGAGAAGACCATCGTGTGCAGTGATTGTGGCCTGGGCTTCAGTGATAGGTCGAACCTCATCTCACACCAGAGAACACACTCAGGCGAGAAACCTTATGCCTGCAAGGAATGTGGGCGATGCTTTAGGCAGAGGACAACGCTGGTCAACCACCAAAGGACACACTCCAAGGAAAAGCCTTATGTATGTGGAGTGTGTGGGCACAGCTTTAGCCAAAATTCAACTCTCATCTCACACAGGCGGACACATACCGGGGAGAAGCCGTACGTGTGTGGAGTATGTGGGCGAGGCTTTAGTTTGAAGTCACACCTCAACAGACACCAGAACATACATTCAGGGGATAAGCCCATCATGTGCAAAGATTGTGGGCGAGGCTTCAGCCAGCAGTCAAATCTCATCAGACACCAGAGGACACACTCAGGGGAAAAGCCCATGGTATGTGAGGAGTGTGGGCGAGGCTTCAGCCAGAAGTCAAACCTCATTGCACACCAGAGGACACACTCAGGGGAAAAGCCATATGTGTGCAGAGAGTGTGGGCGGGGCTTCAGTCACCAGGCAGGTCTCATCAGGCACAGGAGGAAACACTCAAGGGAGAAGCCTTACGCGTGCAGGCAGTGTGGACTAGGCTTTAGCAATAAGTCGGCTTTAATTACGCATAAATGGGTACATTCAAAGGAGAAGCCTTGTGTGTGCAGAGAGTGTGGGCAAAGCTTTATCCAGAAGTCACACCTCATCTTACATCAGATGACACACCAGGGGGAGAAGCCTTAGGTGTGCACGACTTGTGGCCCAGGCTTCAGCCAGAAGGCTCACTTCAGCAGACACAGGAGGATGAAGTCTCCAACCACAATCCATCACTCCAGCCTGACTCTGAAACCTGCTCGGGGGAATCTTCTCACCCCTTACACAGTCTTTGAGAGTGAAGGTAGTGGCAAGGACTAAATCAAAATTTCTATACTTTTATGAAATGGAGTAGAAAAATGCATTCCATAAGTGGTCAGAGGACACTGGCTTAGTTTACTTTTTTCACACTAAGTCTTCCTGTTTTGTGGCCTTTTGTTTTAATAAATTTTGCTTCTTTACTGATCTGTAACTTTGACTGTGTACTGCATTCACTCATCTGTATAGATAGGGAATAAGGACTGATACAGATATCATGAACTCCTCCAAAGTCCACACTATTCCACAAGAATTCAGTTCCTTGGAAGACATAAGAACTGGGTCACTCATTTACTTAATGGACAGTCTGGTGGTCCCTTGTATAGATAGAGAATCTAGGAACTATGTTTAGGGATTTCAGATGAGGGGAGGGAATCTTCCATCTTCCTGAAAATATGGCTTCCTCTGGAGTTCACTTTTATCTGCAGTTACCCTCTGCCCTGGGCCTCTATGGCAGCTGTCTTGCTTGCATCTCTCCTCTTAGGTCTCAGATGTTTGTTGTTGCCTTTGCTGAATCATCCCCTAACCACCCTATTGCTTTTTTCTCATGCTTTCATCCCTAGTTCTCCCATTATGGAGCCCCCTCAATAATATATTGTCCCCAACACTCAAGTCCCAGTGCTTGGTCTTTCAGCTATGACCTAGCATGTCTTTAGTCTCAAAGTCTTGGTTCTCCAGCCACACCCATACCAGCTCACCCCTAGCTATACCTCTTCATTGGCACTCCAGTAATATAATGACCTTTAGCCATGTTCTCTCCTCAGCATTCCAATGACAGGAAAAAAATTCTTTAAGCCAAGCTTCCAAATCAGCACTATAATACCAGGGTTTAGAACTTGCAGTCATGCTCCTCAGTCCTCCATCCCAGGCCCAGACCCTATGCCAGCCATCTAATAAGCAGTCTAAGGTCCCTTAGCCACACAACCTCAATAGTTTTCCAATTACAAGGCAAAAGGTAATTAACCATATTTAAAGATTCTTAACCAGAACTCCATTGTTCTGGTCCAGAGATTTTACTCCAAACAAGTGGCCTTTAAGGTAAAGATTGTCTCAAAGCTGCAGCTGTAAGACCCTTTTGAAGACTTCAGAAGATATAAGCATGCTGATCCTAGACCCTCCTAATTACACAAAACAGTTTCTATGAATTATGGATACCACCCTATGACCTGAAAATGTGATTTTTCAAATTGGCTCAAATATTTTTTTATAGAGTTTTTGGACATAATTCTTTTGCCAAATTTTCTTCCAGAGTGGCCTAAATTGTATTTCACCCAAATGCCCTCAAATTGTGGGATTTTTGGTAAGCTCTGTGCGAGACTGTTCTTTGCAGATGTCCATAAAATGTTACTTTCAATTAAAATACACTAATATTTTGAGGTTTATTAGACTTAAGTTCTGTGCCAGATTTTCTTCCAATGTGGCCCCAAAACATGATACTTTTAATATCCAGATTTATTCCCAAATGCAGTTTCTTAGACATACGCTGTATGCCAGCTCTTTTCCAGAAAGTGTGTTCCTTTGGATAGAAGTCCCATCTAATTTTTGCTTCTAAAACAGTTCACAAAGATCTTTTTTCATCCAAATTTGCCCCAGATATATTTTTGGACATACTCATATGCCATATTTTTCTTCAAAAGTAGCGTGAAAATAAAATACTGTATTCAAATCTGCTAAATCTTGGGATATTTTAGACATGAATTATTCACCATAATTCCCCCAAAATGTCCCAGCTGTATCAGTTTTTTAATTTGTATACAAATTGTAGAGTTTGGCTATAAATCTTAAGCCACTTTTGTTTTTCCAAAATGGACCAGAAATAATTATTCATTCAAATGTACCTCAGACTTTAGGTTATTTTGGACATAAATCCTATGCCAGATTATTCTTTCAAAATGGCCTGAAAATAGGATTTCCATCAAAATTTTTATAAATCATAGATTTATAAGTTTTTTCTTACTGTATGATAGTTTTCAAGTCCTGACACAGTGAACTAAATACTGTTTAGATCAGGATAGGTACTGGTAAAAAAAAAGTGTACAAAGAAGTTTATACCATCTGTCCCAATTTAATAGCTCTCTATATTTGAAAATATCTTTACTAAGGGACTTAATATCGCTGAATATGTGTGAGGCTGAACATTTGCTATTTTAACAAGAATAAGTCGTTTACATGCTGTTAACACATAATATCTGTTCTTTGGTTTGAGGCGAGTTTCTTTCATTTTTCTAGCTGGGTGGTATTTCTTGTTTTCTCACCTTTATTCAACAATATTGAACACCGAATTCATGAAAATATTTATGTATTAAAAATTATCCAAGTGTGTCTTTGGTTCTTAACTTTCTATCATTTTTCTGAGTTTTGTTTTTAAGGAAATGACACCTCTAATTGCTGTAAATAGGATAAAACTTAGCTGTACAGGAGCGACATCACTGAAACTGGTAGGATAGGGAACTCCAAAACTCTGCTCCTCCACGAAAGCAAAGAATAACTCTGGGATCTATTTATTTTAAGTTAGAACGAGGGGAATGCTAAATGAAGAATGAAGCTGTTGGACTTTAGTAAGAGTGCCATGGCATTATATCCTATCTGCCTAGCATCTCCCAGCCCCAGCTCAGCAGCAGCCATGAAGACAGCAGACCATATTCTGGGTGAGGGTTGTTGGTACCAGAGGAGAAACAATATGGATCTTCCCAAGAAATTGTGACTGTGTTTTGATCCATCTGGTGACTCCTGGAAGAACTGGCTCAAGGGTTTTGCCTTTGTTTCACCTAACTTGGACTTTACACAGGGCAAAAGTAGCTTTTCAGGTGGCATTTATTGAAAACATTTAAAGGTAAATGTATTAATCTCAGCCACCTGAGGCAAGAGATAACAGGGGAAAGCAATAGACAGCCAAAAAGGTCTACCGGTAAGAAGGAAGAGATTAAGAAAGGAGATACTTGGCCGGGGGAAATGGGGGCTTTAAAAGGTCTACACGAGGGAAAGCCGGGACGGCTCAGCGGGTTGAGCGCTCGCTTTGAGGCCACGAGGACCGAGGATCGAATCCCGGATCCGGCCCAGGCAGGACCCACATGCTGAACTGAGGAGTTCCCACAGTTCGGTTCTCTAACTGTCTCTGTCTCTGTCTCTCTCTCTATCTGTCAAAAGTAAAATAGAAATAAATATGCACTGAAGA
>PVKE010040632.1:0-14501 GCA_004027555.1 Craseonycteris thonglongyai
GAACCTTGTGCTTATAAATTACACTAATTTTTCTAGGCCTCAATGATTCCTGGAATGTTGTCATATTCAGAGTGATATTTAACTAAGAAGTGATAATATTTACTTCTTGATAGTAAGAAATAAACTAAATATACCTTTCAATATACTCAAGAAGATGAAATTTTTGAACATGCCCAAGTTTAAGGGCTTGTGGTTGTCAACTCACCATTGTTTCTGGGTGGTGTTTTCTTTTTCTATTTCTTTTTCTTCTTCTGTGGAGTTGATATTGTTAGTATGAAGAGAGAAAAAGGAATGTCTAACATTTAAGTCTCTTTATACTTCTAAACTTTCTCCCATAGAAGCAAATACCAGGAATGAATTCTGGAGGACAGAGGGGCAAACAGACAGTAGAAACATGGGGGAAATGCTTAAGCGGAGTTTTGAGGGACAGATTTACATCAACAAGTCTTTAGGACACTGCATATATCAAAGTTATAAAGCATTCTGGAGAACATTGAAAAACAAGAGTGTTTACAGAGTGAATGGAGTGTTTGTGGGAAATGGTGCTGAAGGACCAGCATAATGTCCTAAAAAGCTAGACTTTATTCTGTGTCCAGCAGGGAATAACTGAAGGCTTTCGAATAGGAGAAACTTTTATAGTATGTACCTTTTGAGAATAATCTCAGGTGGGTTTGACATAGCTAGATTGTAGTAGACTGCAACACAAAGCCACATAATGCCTGAAGACCAACTAGGAAGCTCTTGCAAAAGCTTGCATTAGACAGGACAGATCTGGGCTAAGGCTTTGACAGAGATTGACAAAAATGAATGGTTCAGCAAGGCATTCAGGTGTTGAAATGATAAGCCTAGGTTTCCACATAATAAAAATATGTAGTGAACTATATTGAACCACTCAAGCAAGGACTGTATACTTGGATGAAAAATAGAAGAGAACAACTAACTGATTTCTAGCTATGAAAAATGTAGTTTGTGGCATCCTCAACTGAAGTAAGGACTGCTGGAGAAAGAGGGAGTATTAGCTGGGCATAGGTAGAGATAATAAATTACATCTAAATATATTAATTTTATATATTCATGGAACATCAAACAGATGTCCAGAAATAATAAGTATCATCAAGTCCAACTCTCTCTCTGTACACACACACAAACACACACACACACACACACACACAGACTAAGATTCAGAGGAATGAAGTGAATTTAGGAAGATTGCCCACAGTCTTACTGAGGTAAACTTAAAACACCAAGGTCTAGAAAGTCAGTTTAGAGTTTTGCTGTGAGTTTCTTTCTTGGAGACAAGACTTCCTATAGCTTGCCATTGTTTATTTGATTGGTTTAAGGGAACACTGATTAACAACATTTTAATTTCTGGAGAGACTTTTTCTGAGTGTTGCCTTTTTTCTAAGTTATTGCCTTGCATGACAGGTGTATTTCAGCAGTGATTATCTGCATTAAGAAATTTCATGAATTCTACTTTTGGAGCGAAGTTCTCTACGAAACATGACACATCTTTGTGATGTCCCAGGTTTCTAAGAGATTTTCTAACGGCTTTTGCTGAAGCCACTATAACGTTCAGTGTGGGTGTCCCCATTTCCTCTTTTTGTTTTATTCTGTGCAGCTGTGTTGGAAACAAGCAGAGGAAGTAACCCAAAGTGGATCTGGATTAGAATGATTCTTGAACTTCCCTTTCCAGCATCTGTCTTGCTATGGGGCAATTTAAACAGGAGGCAACCTCACAAATAGTTCTTTGTCAGAGCTAAGAGCATGTTTTTCTGGTGAGAAATGTCCTTTTGCCTAATGTAGGTTTTGAAAGCTGTTGGTCATTAAAAGTGGAAGTGTTGACCCTCGTTGGAGTGCGCTAATGGGGGTAATGTCACCAGTTTTCAAAGTGAAGGCAGATGTTTGCAGGAGGGTATCAATACTGAAAGAAAGTTTTGTTTTGTTTTTTAGGATTACATAAAAATATCATTAATAAAAGATTAATTTAAAAAGTAACAAAAAGGCCCTGCCTATTTTTTAGGTTTTAATGGAAGTTGTACATAGGACTTTAGGATATTTCTCAGAGGCTTGTTCACCTCTGCAATTCTAACATGATGTTTATTTAAAGTTATGGTGACTCAAAAAAATTTCTTTGGTTATTTTGCTATTTGAAGGTTATTAGAAGATGATAACATCTTGGGGTATGAGGTTGAAGTTTAGTCAATGGCTACATTTTTTCAATCCCAGTTTTGTTAATATATTGTAATAATATTTTCCAGATATTTATGTTGATGTCCTCCAGCGGTTTTGTTCAATTTGGATGAGCTAGACATGACTCCCACATTTTAAGAGTGTGACTTTAACCTTGTAAGTCTCATCACATCTGGCTTTTAATTCTGAATTACGGTTGAGCTAGGAAAAATTACTGTTGTTTTTGTTTTTGTTGTTGTTGCTGTTTTCTGTTTTATTGGCTATAGTTAAGGCAAACCTAGATGTTTATTTAATCCATGACTTTGTTGTCTGTTGTCTTTGGTTAAATCTTGTAGGTGAACCACACCTTACCAAACATACACTAGCTAGTCCTCCAACTTGAGACACCCAGATTATTCATCCTACATCAACCTTAGTCAGTGAAGTTTCCCACGATCTGTTTCAGGGCCTGGTGGTTAGCACTGTATCCCTGTATCCTTCCCGCTGTCACTTACTGAAATGTGCACCAGTGGTTCTGACCTCTTGATCACATGAAGAAAGGGAAGGAGAAAGAGGGGGGAAGCTCTGCGACTATCTTAATTCCCATAGACGTTGTTTTTACTAATTATACCATTGGAGCAGTACAAGGCAAATGCTACTCACTTCTTTTAAGAAATCCCAGCTGCAGAGAGTTGCTGACCACAATAGAGACTGTTGCCAAAACACTCTTGGCTGCTATAGCCCAGAAATAGTTGCAAATAAGCAGAAATTCCCAGGAAGAAAAAAAAGGAAAATTAAAGCTAATGGTAACATTTTAAGATAAAAGAAATTTTATCTATGGTTATGTCTACATAAACACAGATTGTGGATTTAGGGATGAAGTCTACACTATTGTTTATATTGTTCAAGCTCTTTTGTTCTAGCCAGGTTAGGGGAACATTTCACTTGTCTTAGATGACATCAGATCTTTGTGGCTTTGTAATATTTTACTGATCCCCCCCCCACACACACACAAAATAAAACACACACACACACACACACACACACACACACACACACACACTGTAAAAAAGTAAACTAGAAGGTAAACTGTGATGTTATAGCTGTGGGCAAATGTATAGGTTGTTTAGTTGCTTCTGTTCCATTCCATGATTCTATGTCTCTGTGTCTCTGGGAAAATGCTTTAACATCTATTGTTTTCTGTTTATGTGACTAAATGGCATTGGGGAGGAAAAAAAGCATACTGGCTGGATGTATCAGTGTATCGCTTCAAGATGCAGGCACGACCTTGGGGTGATGATACTGGTAAGGATTAGGATGAAGACCTTCCATCACAGAATGAGTTATAATAAGATGTTTTTGGTAAATGGCCATTTAGAGTCTTTTAAGGAATCAATAAATGACACGATTTTTTTTTTTTCCTACTGAGCTTGGGACCTATTGAAAAATAAGACAGAAGACAAAGAAAGAGATAAAAAGAAATAATGGTTTCATTATGGAGAAAAGCTGCATCAGAGAATACAATTTAATATGTGGCCAAATAGACATCTAGTATCTTTTTTACTCCCCGTAATGGATGTAATTGAGCACTCAAATCTGCAGGCTTTCCTCTTGCAGGGATGGGGGTGGCCCACGTGGTTGGGAGCAGACTGGTCTCTGTGTGCATGCATTCAGCTCTGGAAGGGAGCACAGCTCAAAAGAGGATTCTCCTAAACTCACATCACACAAACTCACTCACTCTCCCATAGGGAAAGGTAGGAAAGAAATGAGGAAAGAAGCCAAGAAAGAGAGTATGAAATCCCTCATAGAAATATGAGGCAAGAGAAATTGAGATACTCATTTATACATACGCAGCATAAAGAAAGAATGTGAATCATAATTGATGAAGAGAAAGGTTAGCACCTTAGAAGTTTTATGAGTAAGGTAAGCAAAGAGCCTACTGGGTAAGGATGTTAAAAATAGGGGTGAACAGGAGCATATGGAGAATAGAGACCAGTGTTTACGCCCACTTTTATTGGTTCTGGTGGACAGGTGAGAGGCTCAATGGCACAACTGACAGATTTAAAGGGCTAAGAGTACAAAGTGTTCAAGTTCTGTTGAGGGACAAATCTTGGCAGATCTTGTTTTCTTGGGATTTGGAACCCAAAAACCTGTACCATAGAAGTGAGATTAAATTAAAAGTAAACAGGTTCCCACAGGAACTGCAGCTCATTTTAGGATCCTTTTAATCCCTATAATTAAGTTGTGCTCATCTCAGATTGCAGGTGTTCACAGGCACCTGACAGAAATGAACATAAGTACTGCCTGATGGCAGATAATGCCATCTGAGTCCTCAATTTATTTCTACAAACAATATTACAAATAAAATACCCATACACATGAGTAAAGAAGACAACATGAATAGAAACACTAGACAATAGAAATAAGAGCTTCATGGTTCCAGACATTGGTCTTATGAGAAAAGAACTTTAAAATAACTACACTTTCTATCATTCAATTAAAGAAGAAACAGAACTAAGAATTCTGGCAGAAAAATAAAACATTAACAACTAACCATATTAAATTTCTGAATTAAAAAATACAATAACCCAAATTAAGAATTCAGTGGGTTGGCTTAGTGCAGATTAGATATAACAAAAGGAAGAATTTGTGAAATGGTCAACAGAAACATTCAGAGTGAAGCACAGAGAAACTAAAGAAATGGAATATACAGAAAAGAGCAATAAGTAAGGAGGCAAAGAGAAAAGTGAAACAAATCATAGAAATCCCCAAAGAAAGGAAAGAGAAAACAGGACAAAAGCAGTATTTGAAAAAATAACGGCTAAGAACGCATATGTAGATATATCATGGTAAATTTGTTGAATAAAAAGGATAAGAAGAAACTTTTAAATCATCTGGGGGCTGGGTTTTTGTTGGTGGATGTGGTGGAAAGACAGAAACAATTGCAGCTAGGGGGAATGATAACAAACTCACGATGTCTGATTGAAAAAGAAAAAGCGACTAAAAAATTGATCAATCTACACCTTGTGGAAAAAATGCTTGGAAAATGAAGGTGAAGTAAAAATATTTTCAATAAAAAATCAAGGTGCTTCTTCACCACAAGATCTACAGTGAAAGCAGTATTAATGAATGTTCTTTAGGCAGAAAAAAAAATGACTCCATGTGGAAGCTCAGAGACACTTCTAAGAAAAACATAAGTGAAAAAATGCTAAGTATATCATTTGATAAGTTAGTGTTGTCTGTATAATATAATTATAAAATTATTTTTATATTTAAAATATAAATATATATACAGAGAAAATTTAAATAAATTATGACAATTGTGTATAATCTGGGACAATGAAATTAAGTACTTTTTCTAGGAAGAGGACAAAATACCAATTAATATAATTTGTTATAAGACTCTAGGGAAATCACTGAAAATAGAACTAAAAAGCATATAATTTCCAAGCTAATGAGGAGAGGTGATAAAATAATAAAAAATAATCCAGGGGAAGCCGGGATGGCTCAGTGGGTTGGGCGCTCACTTTGCAGCCCCGGGGACTGAGGATCAAATCCCGGCCCCGGCTGTGCTGACCCATATGCTGAGCTGGGGAGTGTCCCCAGTTCAGTTCTTACCGGGACGAGACCCCAGCCCAGTTCCTGCCCTGTGCAGCCCCACACCCACCTGTGTAATGAAACTATGCGGAAAAACCGATGATGTGCAACTATGGAGACTGTTCTGGGTCCTCCCTCTTTTCTCTGTCTCTGTCTCTGTATCTCACTCTCTGTCAAAAACAATAAATAAATCTTAAAAAAAATCCAAAAAGAAGAAAAGAAACATGCAAATAAATAGCTGAATAAACAAAATAAAGCAAAGTCACAGAACAAGTGAGATAAAGAATGAGAAATGAAATTTAAATTTTACATGAAAAGGTAAAGTTAAATGGCTAAAACAATTTTGCAAAAGAATAAAGTGGGACTAATCATTTTACCCCATTTCAAGACATTATATAGCTCTAATAAGACTGTGTGGTATTGGCAGGGGAATAGACATTTAGATCAATGAAACTGAATAGAGAATCCAGAAATAGTTCCTCACAGCTGTGGCCAATTAATTTTTTACAAAGGTGCATAGCAACTCAATGGATAAAAGACAATCTATTTAATAACTGGTGCTAGACCAATTGGATATCCATAGCCTGATCCTGTCCAATAAAAAAGAACCTATCGTACATCTCATGCAAAAATTGGCTAAAAACTGAATCATAGATATAAGTGTAAAATGCAAACCTATAAGTCTGATAGGAGATAAAAGAAAATCTTCAAGACCTGTAGCTTAGTGGAGCATTCTTAGACATGATGCTGAAAGCAAGATTTATTTAAAAATGTTTTTAAATTAAAAAGCACATTATTACACTTAAAATTTTTGCTGTGCCAAAAGACCATATGAAAAGGCGAAAAGAAAAGCTACAGACTGGGAGTAAATATTTGCAAACCATGCATCTTAAAGAACTCATATCTAGAATATACCTAGAATTCTGAAAATCAGTACTAAAACAATCCAATTAGAAAGTAGGCAAAAGATACAAAGAGACATTCCACCAAAAAGGATATAACAATGGCAAATAAACACTTGAAAAAAATGTTCATCATGACTAGCCATTAGGAATACGCAAATTAAGACCAAGTTGAGATATCACTACATATTGATTAGAATTGCTAAAATAAAAAAGAACACAATACCAAATTCTGGCAAGTATGTAATGGACTCTCTCATATATATGAATGCAGTACGGCACAGCCACTCTGGAAAAGAGTGTGGCTGTTTTTAAAATAATTAAGCATCTACTTACCTTAGCTGGTACCAAATGCATTGCTGGGCATTTATCCCAGAGCCATAAAAATGTATTTCCATACAAAAATCTATACATAATTGTTCTTAGCAGTTTGATTTGTAAGAGCCCAAAACAGAAGACAACCAAAATATCCCTCAGTAGTTGACTGATTAAACAAACTGAGGTACATCCATGCCATGGCATACTAAAATATAAAAAAGAAAACATGATTGGTAAATGCAACAGCTCTCGTGGATCACAGATGTTATGCTTACTAAAAAAAAAAAAAGAAAGAATATCCCAGTTATATAATATATGATTCCACTTATATAACATTCTCAAAATAAAAGAAAACAATTATAAAGATGAAGAATAGATTAGCAGTTACCATGGGTTAGGGTTGGTGTCGTGAGGGGATGGTTATGACCATAAAGTGGTGGCATGAAGGGAATCTTTGGGATAATGAAATATTCTATTTTAATTGCAGCTGTGGTTACACAAACCTATATAGGTGATTAAATGACTCACTATGCACATACATTTTACCAATGTCATATTCCTTGTTTGTGTATTGTCTTGTAAGTACATAAAATGTAAACTGAATGAAAGATACAAGAGCCCTCTTTTTTTAAGATTTATTTTATTGTTTGAGAGAAGGTGAGAAAGAGATAGAGACAGAGAGAAGAAGGGAGGACTCAGAACAATCTCCATAGTTGTATATCATTAGTTATGACATACTTTCTTTCTACACAAGTATATGTGGGGCCACGTGGGGCAAGAACTGAACTGGGGGCCCTCTCGCATTGGAGGCAAGTCCCTTTGCCTCCATCCCAGTGGTTACAGTTGTGCTGCAGTTCAGCATATGGGTTTTGCAGGGGTGAGCGCCAGGACTTGATCCACAGACCTCACCATTGCAAGCCAAGTGCTCAACCTGCTGAGCTAGCTCTGCATCCTGGGAGTACTGTTGTACCATATTTTCAACTTCCTATGAGTCTATAATTATTTTAAAATGCAAAGTTGAAAAAAACATACAAATGTATCAGTAATTACATCAAAAGTAAATAGATTAAATGCTCCAATTATACAACAGATTATCAAACTAGTAAGATTATCAAACTAGATTTTTTATTTTTAAAGACAAATCCTGTTTACAGGGGATATTTTTTTAAAACAGTAAGATACAGAAAGTTTGGCTAAAAAAAGTTGGAATTACTAACCTAAGAAACATGGTATAACTATGCCAATAGCGAACTAAGTAAATTGAAGCAAATATGGCTTATGAGCAATCAAGTGGTCTGTTCTTTTTTAGTATTTGTCTGGTGGTATATAATTAGCCAGATCATAATATCACTATGAGATTAAAAAAAAATTCATGACTCCCTAAGGATGGAATGTGTGAACACATAGCATGTTGTGATTGTTTACATTAACATCAACTTCATTTTTTTAAACAACTTAAACAAATGGTAATGCGTTTTTTGACTGTTTCAGAACATTCTAACCATGTTATTCAGTACATGTGGTTTTGTTTCCTTTTCTTGTCTGCTTCTGTTTCCACCTGCCCTGTGAACTGAGTGTGCAAGGACCTTTTGGGAATAGTACATATCCTATTGTTTTAAGTTTACTTTTTTTCCCTTCCATTTTATTAATAGCCATGCCAGGATTCTGTAACTATTTTTATTGTTCTTGACTTCACTCTCCTGGTATCACAAAACTGTTCAGAAAACAGCAGCATTATTATATTGAAGAAAGTAAATAGATCTCTCTGGGAAGGGGAATAAACAGAGAACACCTAGAGAAGAAAATAAAGTTTTTATAATCATACGTAGAAATAGCCATTTTGCATGTTAAAAATCAGTTTATTCTGTTTCAATATCTCCCATGGATAATCTTTTTTATTTTTTTCCCCTGAGAAGCCCTTGAATAATGATTCATCATGAAGAAACCCTATTTGAAAATAAAAGCAGAAAAAATTCCTCTGAGCTTTAGATGTCGTTTCAATTTATCTTTATGCTTATACTGTCTGAATACTCATAACTGCTTGCCCATCTCAGGAGCAAGGTATTTACTATTATTATTTATAATTGTAAGGTAATAATCAGATCATTTTATGTTCATGTATCATTTTATATTTCCTAAGGCAATTCTTTTTTTTTTTTTAGATTTATTTTTATTGTTTTTGACAGAGAGAGAGACACACACACACACACAGAGACAGAGAAAAGGGGGAGGGGCCAGAACAGTCTCCATAGTTGCACATCATTGGTTTTTCCACATAGTTTCTTTCCACAGGTGGGAGGGGCTGCACAGCACAGGAACTGGGCCGGGGTCTCACCCTGGTGAGAACTGAACTGGGGACACTCCTCAGTTCAGCATATGGGTCCACTCGGGCCGGGGCTGGGATTCGATCCTCGGTCCCTGGAGCTGCAAAGTAAGCTCTCAACCCACTGAGCCATCCCGGCTTCCCCAAAGGCAATTCTTATAACCATCTTTTATTTTGACCTCTGCAATTGTGTCATGACTTATTCATGGCAATAGTTATTATTTGCATTTGCAGATAAAAAACTGAGGTTCAAGTTTGTAACCTGCCTTAGTCCAAACCACATGACTATTCAGTGGTGGAAATGGTCTCAAACCCAATCTTCATAACTTCTAGCCCGTGCTGTTTTTAACTTGTCATACTTCCTTCTTTCCTTTATTGATGGAAGTGCAGTGGATCCTGCTCTTGTAAAAGGGTTATCTTAGGAAAAATGTACATACCCTTCTCCTTGATATCTTCTCACTGGCTTTCCTTTCCCCAGAGCCTAACGAGTACCTAGAAACCAGGCTGCTGTAATCCGCCTGCTGTGAATCTCTTCCTTCAGCAGATTTATGTTTCTACAGCAGCATGTGGTCCCACAGCAAATTCCCGGTAGGCTGATTGCTAGTTATCTTTACTCCTGAATGTCAGTTAAAGCCAAAGTGATTTAATAAAATCCAAATCAGGTAGTGGTCAGGCCAAGTGCAGCCCATGTGAAGCCCTAACTTAAAAATAGGATTGGCAGTGTTATCACTATTGAATATTCTGATAAATTTTGCTGATGAAACTCAGTTACAGACCACTAAAGACCTAAAATGAAAACAAAATGTTGGTTTTATTCTCAATTTAAGAAAAAAAAAGCTATATTTGGATTCACATCATAGCCTAATTATTGATTTCATGACCACAAATGAAAAACAGAAAGATATGAAGGATGTAAAGAGCCAATGAAAACATAGCAAAAAAAGTGGGGAGAGAGTAGAAGGAATGTAGAGAAATTGTATACAAGGGGTACAAAAAGCAACGACCTTCAAAAGAGCGTTTTGTAAGTAGGAAAGATAAGGGTTTGTAGTCACTTGAATTTTAAAAGTTTCTGTGCGTTCAAAGCCTAGTGCCTCTCTTGAAATGAGTTTGAGCTTCACAGTGACGGGGAAGTAGCTAAGCTATTTCTGGATGGTGAGATTCATCTGGTACAGCAGGTTGGCCTTGCGTACACAAAAATCATTTTTTCTCTAACTAATTCATACATGACAAATAAAGCCATAAAAGGCTTTGCTTTTTTCGATGACTTTTGGAGTGCCACTGTTTTAACCACACCACAGCAGATTCTGCTCTGTCATACAAAATCAGCCTTGGGTATACTGGAACTCAAAGTCAATCCAAGAAATCCACGGAAGATAATCAGGAAAGACATTTAAGAAAGTAGGGAGCAAGCTGTAATGAAAGAAGCTGAGATGTTTTGGAAAGAAAATTTAGAAAGAAGAAGATGTGATAGTGAGAGTATGATGAAGAATGGGCTAGACTAACACTGAATTGGCCACTGCCCAGATGCCTTTGCTTAGGCTGTTTTCCAGATCTCAGTCACTCTCAAAACATGTCCTTGACTTTTTTCTGTACCAACTTCAACTGTTTATTGGTGCATAGCAAGAGAAACAAAGGTAAAAAGAAGTAGTCAGAGGACTGATGGGGAAAAACATAAACACATTTTTATTTTCCTTGTAGCTCTTTGTCATGCAAGTTAAGAAATAGAGATGTGGGAGTAAAAGAAGCTTTGGAGAAATTAAAACAAAAGATTTACCTTCATGCTCAGATCAGGAGCAAAGATGAGTAGAGCAGCTTGAAAGGGGTTTTGATACCAACTAAAGATTTATGGTCAGTTATTAAAAAGAGAGCTTATGATCACAGTTTGTGCATATAATAATGGATATAATTAAAGGACCTTAGGTACTCAATGAGATCTTTGAGTTCATTGTGGTAACTTGATTTATTTCACGGCAGTATTATGTGATTATTTTTCAAGTTAAACCATAAAAATATATAAATGAAAAATTAATATTCTCAACTCTCTTTGCCCCATGCTGGGGTCATGTTACTGCTTGTGTCTTCATTTTAGATATTTCTGTGTTTATTCAATCATATGCAAATTGGTGTGTTTTCTCTGTGTGTGTGTTTTATAACAAACATGGAAACTAGCTAAAGAGATAACTCTGCCATTTGCTTTTATCACTAAACAATATTATTACAATTCATCTAGTCTAGGCATGTCCAACCTGCAGCCCAGGACAGCTTTCAATGAGGCCCAACACAAATTCTGAAAACATTATGAGGTTTTTTTGTGACTTTTTTTAGCTCATCAGCTATCATTAGTGTTAGTGTATTTTATGTGTGGCCCAAGACAATTATTTAATGTGGCCCAGGGAAGCCAAAAGGTTGGACACTGCTGATCTAGTCCAACAAGTAGATGTAGTTATACTCATTCTTACTAATAGTTGCAGGATATTTCATAATACGTATATGCACCATCAACTACTACTACCTTCTACTAGTACATATTTAAGTTATTTCACTTTTTGCTACTACAAAAACTACTTCCATACATGTTCTTTTATATATCCCCTTATATATCATTGCTTTTATTTTTGGATGTGGATATAGCATTTATATTTTTCAAGATGTTTGAAGAAATCTACACTTCCTATCAGCAAAGCATAAGAGAGTCCTATTTTTCCTACCATTGCCTGTACTGGAGACTTCTAATCTTTTCCAATTTTATCAAGGTATTTTTTGGTTTTTTGAAACTAGGAATGCTATATTCGCATCCCAAAATAAAGGCAATAATATATAAGAGAATACATAAAAGAATGTATATTGAAGCAGTTTTTGTAGTAGCAAGAAGTTGATAAGTTCTTGAAGGATGTGGTGAGAAGTGTGTTCCAATGGAATACTATCTTCAAGTTATAGTAGGCCTTCAAATCCCTTAGGCTATCATTTTATTAAATTTTACCTAAGTAAGATCTGAGAGCATCTAAGAGAAAGGGGTAAACATGTAGAGTGTATGTATGTGTATAGGTATGTGTGTGTGTGTGTATATATATATGTATATGTATGTATGTGTGTATGTGTATATGTATAAACATATACACATATATGTGTATATATATACACATATACACATACACATACACACACATTCATACATTATATGATCTAGCCCTCAAAGAACACTGTTATGATTTCCATTGTATGGAGGAGAAATCAAGAACTCCACAGAGACACTGATTTAAAAAATTCATATAGGTAATAAATTGCTGGGATGGAAGTTTAGTCCCACTTTATCTTAATTAAAAGAACATATTATTATTTTTTTATTTTTTGTTGAACAACAAAAAAAGGAAATTTATTACCTGTATAGGTATGGTAGTAGTTGTCATCACAAACCAGCATAACCAGACAAACTGTGAATCCTACAGTATCAAGAATTTCTTGTCACTACCATTATTTCCATGTATAACAATCTATGGTACATTTACTCATTTATCCAATGACAGTCATGTCATCATCTTCTGGAACATCATCATAACAATCCAAACCCTGAATTTCCTGGTGAATTTCTTGTGACTCCATTTCTTTCAGAATCAGTGGGGGCCTTATTATCGGGGAGGTCTTATTTTCGGAGGGATGCCTTATATTTTAGCGAGAGGCAAAACTATAAGTAGGTCTTATTTTTGGGGGATGTCTTACTTTCAGGGAAATACGGTATGTCCAGTTGCTGTAATGTATAATTTAAAGCTCATATTTTCTTATTTATTTTGTTTGGATGATCTATCCATGGCTGTCAAGGGAATGTTTAGATTACGTACTATAATTGTGTTTTTGACAGTTTCTCCTTTTAGATCTGTTAGTAGTTGCTTTGTAAATTTTGGTGTTTCTTGGTTGGGGACATATATCTGAATATATGTCAGGTCTTCTTGTTTTATTGTCCCCTTTATCATTATAAAATATCCATCTTCATTTCTTATTATCTTTTGGATCCTGACATCTGTTTCATCAGATATGAATCTGGCTACACTTGCTCTTTTCTGGATGCCATTTGCTTAGAGTATTGTTTTCTACCCTTTCACTTTGAGTCTGTGTTTGTCCTTGTGGCTGAGGTGTGTCTCTTGCAGGCAGCATAAGGTTGGGTTTTGTTTTTTAATCCAGTTTACTACTCTATATCTTTTTATTGCTGAGTTTAGTTCATTTACATTTAGGGTGATGATTAATATATGATAATTTTCTATAACCATTTTATCTTTTGTTTCTTTTAGATCTTTCTTTTTTATTGCTTCCTTGCTTTTCTATTTCCGTTGGTTATTTCAGTTTCTGTTTGATGATATTTATGATTGTTTTCTCTGTTCTCTCTCATTTTTTTGTTTTTGTATTTTTGTTTTTAGGGGTTTCTTGGGTTTTTTTGTTGTTGTTGTTAGTGTTCCAGTTCTATGTTCTTTTTGAGTGGTTACCATGAATTTCATATAATAGAAAATTTCCTGTATGCAGAGGTTCCTTTTCTTAAGGATGTTTCTTATTGCCATTCTCTTTGGAAGTTTAAATCTTTATTTCCTTTCCTTTTATGTTTTTGTTTTCTCAGTTTATACCTATTTACCTTTACTTTTTGTTTCCATTTCAATAGCCTTCTTCAGTGTTTCTTGAAATGCTGGCCTTGTGCTGGGGAATTATTTAGTTTCTGTATGTCTGCAAAGGTTTTGTTTTTTCCTCCTTTGTATCTAAAGGATAATTTTGCTGGGTAGATGATTCTTGATTTTCTTCCCTCCTGGTTTGTAGGGTTTCTGTTGAGAAATATGATGTCTGATGGCAATCTGATGGGCTTTTCTTTATAGGTTATGGTGCTCTTTTTCCTAGCTGCCTTATTGATTCTTTCTTGTCTTTGACCTTTGCCATTTTCAGTACAATGTGCCTTGGAGAGGATTATTAAGAGTCAAGTAACTAGGGGCACTGGGTCCTTCTTGAATTTAAGGTCCCAGTTCTTTCCATAGATTTGGGGACTTCTCATCTACTATTGGTCTGAGCAAATTCTCTGTGCCCATCTTGTCCTCTGCTCCATCTGGAATATCTATCATTCTTATGTTACTCCTTCTAATGGAGTCATATAGTTCTTGTAGAGCTCTTTCATTTCTTTTAACTCTTAGGTCTCTTTCTTCTACCTTCTGTGCCATTTC
>PVKE010040633.1:0-14503 GCA_004027555.1 Craseonycteris thonglongyai
CTTGAGAGTGGCTGGAATTAATGACTTGTTTCTAGAGAATTTAGTACAATAGAAATGATGGGATGTCACTTTTTTAAATAAAGCAACAAAAAGACTGTGGCTTACATATTGTGTTGGTCTTCTCCCTTTCTCTCTATCTCTTTCTTTCTCACTCTCACTTTCTCTCCACTCTTCAACCTTTCATGTTATGAAGAGCCCCATGAATGAGCCTACATGGCAAAAAACTGCTATTTCTAAGCAATGGCCCAAGAGGACCTGAGTCTTGCCAACAACCACATGACAGCTTAAGAACAGATCTGAGGGCTGACAATAGTCACATGCATGAGCTTGGAATTGGATCCTTCCCCATTTGAGCCTTGAGATAACTGTACCCTCCTCCAACACCTTCACTGAAGCTTTATGAGAGGCCCTGGACCAGAGGAACTAAACTATATTTGGATTCCAGATGCATTGAAACTGTGAGATATATGTGAGTTGTTTTGAATCACTAAGCTATGGTGTAATTTGTTACACAGCAATAAGTAACAAATACATAGGATAAATATCAGGTATATATGTTCATCAAAATAAATTTTTCTACCTTAAAATATACTTTCAGCTATAATCTTAATCACGACCGATAGTATTTTATACCAGGAATTTTAGGGACACAGTTTGCCTACTAATTTTTTAAATACAAAGTAACAACTCTTCCACCTAAACAAAAATCAGAGGTCTTAGAATTTATTAACATTCAGTCACACATGTGCTCAATTCATCATGGAAGGTTAGCAACATAGGAAAGGTCATCTTGGTATATTCATTTCTGCCAACAAGAAACACAACAGGGCTATTACCTTCCTGCTTTCCTAGTGATTAATTCATCACATCTGCCTTTCCTAGTCTATACCTTCCTCAGCTTGCATCTTGTGCTTTCTGTTTACTAGACTCAAAAATGTCATGTTTCCTAATCCTCCAATCCTCATGTATAATCCTGAGCTCAACTCAAATGTTTCTTGATTATATTGGATGTTATCACATCCTATTGACTGCCTGGAGTTTGCTGTTATCTCCAGAGAGTGTTCATCCTTTTGTAATTAACAGCTTATTTGATTCAATGGTAACTGAGGTCAGGCTGTGTGTATTTTACCATTTTGAGTTTGCAGGGGTATTTACCCTTCCCTTTGATATCTTTATTTTAATTACTTCTGAGATTTGTGTCTATATCCACAGGACATGAAGTGTGAGTTATTTTAAATATCCCTCTTCTTTTTAATATACTTTGTGAATACTTTATTCACTCCTGGAAAACACTGTGTCAGGTTTGTCAAGCATTTGCTTCCTGTACTTATTTGTATTTATTTTTTAGTTTTTGGCTCAGCTCCACTTTCCTTCAAACTTAACAACCAATTTTCTGTTTGCATATTTTGATCCAGCCATCACAAAAGGCTAGCTGAATCTCTCCCAGGTGGAAGTTAAAACAAGTATCTGGAGATAAAAACCAAACATTTTTATGTGCATTATATATATTGTTTCTACATTTTCTGAATCACAAAATGTAAGATAAATAAATTTGATTGGCTTTCAGAATGTTTAACAAAACTTCCTGCACGTATTCAAGGAATTGTGTAGGCTAGAAAACATAAAAGGCTTCCTTCTAGGGACAAATGGTGAAGTTTGTTTGAAATTAAAAAAAAAAAAAAAGCTCCACATCACCTGCTGCTGGTATCAGTCATTTAGTTTAAGAAAGTATCCTTTATTAAAGGTTTACAATAAAGGCTCAATCTATAACATGAGAATATTTATAGCATTCAAAGAATAAAATCAAGATCTTCATATTTTCCTCAGGATAGCAAGATTAAATATACTTACAGTTTATTGCATTAATCAGTGCCATATTTCATCTTCTATTAATTTGGCTTTTGCATTTAGTTAGGAACAACCTAGTTATTCAAAGGTGGGTACAGATTGGCAAATAGGCATAGTTAATTTGTAACCAGTTCATATGATGATCCTTGATCATTAAGCAGGATTTATAAGTTGACTAGGGCATAGGTATTTAAAATATATGCTGGGCAAACCTAAGCAGTTAGACAGCCTAAAAGAAGAACCAAGACTAAATTTCAAAAGTCATAGTAGGCTGCATCATGATTTTAGGTGGCCAGGATAGTAATGAAATTTTCGTAGTCCTGAAGAATAATGAAGATACAAATTTCTGACTTTGTTTCCCCTATGTTACTGAGATAAGGACAGTGCAGGGAACTTTGCATTCATATATTTTTATTCATTAACTTTCTGGACAGCTGTGGAATTCTATAGTCACCCAACTGTCTCACCCTTCCAGAATATCAACAAGATAATAGCAGATACATTGTATCTACATTTAAATTATGCCATAAGTAATACAAGTGAATTATATTTCTTATTCCCATTAGTTCCCTGGATGTTGCTAATGTTTTAATGTTATATGCAAATTAAATGCAAATTTAAATTTATCAGTAATAAATAGTAGGTGCAGGTACATCAAAACAATGGAAGAAATTAGAAAAATCCAGAAATAACCCAAAATTTGTTAAGGAATTTAATATATGATCAAGGAAACAAATCATGGAGGAGATAAAATATTTTTAATTGTTTTGGAAAGTTGAGTAGAATGATGAGTCTCTATAGAACTTTCAAATGTTATGTGAAATAGGGAAAATCTCATATCCACATTTCAAACTAGTACTTGGAATTTCAGGTTGTTTAAAAGAAAGAACCTTTGGGAACAGCTAGGTCAAAGCTTCCACCTATATTAATAGACTAGGAAACAGAATAGTGTCTTCTCTAAAACAATGTGATGGCATTGATTTGTTTAAAATCTAAACCTAGATACTTGTTGATGGACACATGGATTCCAAATCTAGTGAGCTTTACTTTGTACCACACAATTTTTAGAAATTATTAATATATAACAGAAGGGGAAGCCGGGATGGCTCAGAGGGTTAAGCACTCAATTTGCAGCCCCAGGGACTGAGGATTGAATCCTGGCCCCAGCCCGTGTGGACCCATATGCTGAACTGAGGTGTGCTTCCCATGCAGGAGGCCCCCAGTTTTGTTCTCACTCCTAGATTTGGCAGCTGGCTCAAGGGGGCCTGCCTCCTATTTGGGAAGCCCCCAATTCAGTTCCCGCTACGTGTGTCCCTTACCCTCCTTTGTGGAACAAAACCATGTTGAAAACTGATGTACAACTGTGGAGACTGCTCTGGGCACTCCCCCTTCTCTCTGTCTCTGTCAAAAACAATATTATGTATGTATGTATGTATGTATGTATGTATCTATCTATCTATAAATAACAGGACCTGAAAGGCCTTCTGATGTTAGTTACATAAAAAGCAAAGAAGAGAAAATATCTAGATTAGTATTTCCCAAAATGAAATATCTGTAGGATCAGTCTGGCATGGCAAGTCATTTTATTAAAACAGACATATACATGCACACACACAAAAACAAAAACAAAACAAACAAAAAATAACAACAAAATTTTTTTAGGCAATTAAGTTTGGGCAAACACTACAATCTTTTTCTCAGGTGGTTAGTACACATAAAAACTCTCAAAAGTCCTGAAATAATAAGGCCCACTTAATGTTATTTAATGCAGCATTTCCGAAGTTCTGCTTTTCCATATGGTAACTATTAATGATGTAGATCAGAGCACACTTTACAAAACTGCACTAGACTCAGGCAAAAGTAAAATAATTTCCCAAAGTAGGCAGACAAGGAAAGAAAGTTGGTCCTGTTCTGTTTCCCAAACTCCTTTGATAGTGGCCTCAATTCCCCATCTTATTTTGTAGTCCCAGGCTTATAATTAGGTGTGTTCCCAGGCCTCTCTCAGCAGCATGTGGCTGTCACCAGTGCTTGCTATCTACAGTCTGGACTTGCCTAGACTCTGAACTGAGCCTGCAAATGCATAGGGAGTGTGTATGTAAGTAACCCCAGCCCTCCAGACATGGGATGTGGAGTTAGTCACATTGACATTGATCTCCCTGAGTCATAGATTGCTAGACTCTTTTGCTATGCTGGCTGAAGTCATTTCAGGGTTTTTACCACCATTGGGTTTCTGGTATGAATCCTGGACCACATGTTTAGGAATCTTGTTCCAGGACTGTATTCTTTTCACATTCCTTAACTTCCTTCTAGTCATTGACTGGGGTCTGAATGTGAATGAATTATCATCTTCATCAGGAGCATCATCATCATCACCACCTCTACTTTGTTCCAAATACTTTCATCCCCTCAAAAGGATACCCAATACCCATAAAGAAGTCACGTCTCATTCTTCCTTCCCTTCTGCCCCTGCCTTATATTTCTTTTACTTGCCTAATTTCTTGGTCATACTTCCAGTAGAATGTAAATAGAAGTGCAAAAGTACTCATCTTTGTCCTATTTCTAATCATAAGGGGAAAGCTTTACATCTTTCAGCGATGAATATAATATTAGCTGTGGGTTTTTTCCAATCCTTTTTTATGTTGAGGAAGTTCCTTTCTAATTATAGTTTGTTGATGTATGTTTTAAAACATAAGAGCACCCTCTTTTGCTTCGTCAAAAGTACTTTTGTCAAATGCTTTTTCTGCATCAGTTAATGTATCAGGGTATTGTTGGCATCATAGGCTGAACAAGAAAGTCTTCCCTCCTTTTCTATCTTCTGGAAGAGTGAGAAGAATTAGTCTTTGTTAGTCTTGAGATGTTTGGTAGAATTCATCAGTGAAGTCAACTGGTCCTGGGCTTTTCTTTGTTGGGAAATTTTTCATTACTCATTCAATATCTTATTATTGGTTGGTTCAGATTTTCTATTTCTTCATGATTTAATCTTTGTAGACTATATGCTTTTAGGAATTTATCCAATTCTTTCAGGTTATGCAATTTGTTGCTATATAATTGTCATAGTTGTCTCTTATAATCCTTTGTATTTCTATATCAGTTATAATGTCTCTTCTTGCATTTCTGATTTTATTTGAATCGTATCTCTTTTTTCCTTAATCTAGCTAATGGTTTGTCAATTGTGCTAAGCTTTTCAAAGAATAGCTATTAGTTTCATCAGTCATTTCTATTTATTTTTTTATTTTTTTAGTTTAACTCATTATTTTTGCTTGGATCTTTGTTATTTCCTTTGTTTTGCTAACTTTGGGTTTGGTTTGTTTTCCTTCTTGTTTTTTGAGTTATGAGTTACGTTGGTCACTGAAGGTCTTTCTTTTTTCTTAATGTAGGTATTTATCACTATAAACTTTTCTCTTAGAATTGCTTCTGCTGTATCCCAGGCATTGACATGATTACCTATATAGAATAGTCAAAGAATAAAATATTTTAAAAAGAAAAAAGAGTTTAAAAACTCCCAGAGCTAATAAGTGATGATGGCAAAGTTGTAGAATACAAAATTTACAAATAAAAGTCAATCACTTTTCTATATACAGGAAATACACATTAGAAATGTGAAATTAAAAAAAACCAATACCATTTACATAAGCACTTCCCAAAATAAACTTAGAAGTACATTTAACTATATATATATATATATATATATATATATATATGTGTGTGTGTATACACACACACATATACATATATATACACATATATATATATTCAGATATGTACATACTTTTAATATATAATTTTCTATGAAAACTCTGATGATAGAAAGCAAAGAAGTGGAAGCCGGGATGGCTCAGTGGGTTAGGCACTCACTTTGCAGTGCCGGGGAATGAGGATCGAATTCCGGCCCCAGCCCGTGTGGACCCATATGCTGAACTGGGGAGTTCCCCCAGTTCAGTTCTCTCTCTGTCTCTGTATCTCTCTCTCTCTCTCTCTCTCTCTCTCTCTCTCTCTCTCTGTCAAAAACAATTAAATAAATAAATAAATAAATAAATAAAAGATTTACATTAAAAAAAAGAAAGCAAAGAAGTAAATAAATGGATGTTTATGGGTAGGAAAACTCACTATTATTAAGATGTCAGCTCTTTTTTATCTTGATCTACATATTCAATGCAATTACAATCAAAATCCCATCAAGTTCATTTGTGGATATTGACAACTTTAAAGTTTATATGGAGAGGGAAAAGACCCCCAATATGAACACAATATTAAAGAAGAAAAAGTCAGAGAATTCACACTACTTGGCATTAAAATTTACTATAAAGCTCTGATAATCATGACTGTTGAATTGGTGGGAAATAAATAGATCAATGGAACAAAATAGAGAGCCCAGAAATAAACCCATGTAAATCTTTGACAAAGAATTAAAGGCAATATGATGAAAAAAAGATAGTCTTTTCAACAAATAAACAAATGGTACTGGAAAAATTGGACAGCTATATGCAAAAAAGAAAGAAAGAAATGAATCTAGACACAGACACAGACACATACTCTTCACAAAACTTAGCTAACAATGAGTCATAGACCTAAATGTAAAATGCAAAGCTATATAAATCCTAGAAGAGAAAAAGGAGAAAATCTAGATGACCTTGAGTTTCATAGTGATTATTTTAGACTCAACACTGAAGAAATGATTCATGAAAGACATAATTGATAAGTTGGACTTCATTGAAATTAAAACTTTCTTCTCTGTAAAAGACACTGTCAAGAAAACAAGAAGGCAAGGCTGGGAGAAAATATTTGCAAAAGACATATGAGATAAAGGACTATTATGCAAATTATACAAAGAACCCTTAAAATTCAATAATAAATGAATAAACTGATTTAAAAATGGGCAAAAGATCTAAATAGACAAATCATCAAAGAAAATATACAAAAGTCAAATATGGAGAAAATTTAAATGCAAATTGCTGAGTAAAGTCAATGTACAAAGGCTACATACTGTATGATTCCATCTTTATGATATTCTGGAAAAGAAACTATGAAGACTGTAAAAAGATAATTGATCACCAGGGGTTATAGGGAATCAAGAGATGAGTAGGTAGAACACAGAATTTTAGGGCAGTAAAACACTTCCTTCTGTATGTTACTATACTGGTGGATATTTGTCAAAACTCATAGATTATACAACACCAAGAGTTAACCTAATGTAAACTATGGACCTTGGGTGATAATGATGTGTCAATATAAGTTCACTGATTATAACAAATGTACCTCTCTGGTGCAGGATATTGACAGTGAAGGAGGCTGTGTGTATGTGGGGTCAGGGGTTATATGGGAACTTTCTGTACTTCCTCCTCAATTTTGCTATAAAGCTAAAATTGCTTTAAAAAAATGAAGTATATCTTTAAAAATGGCATTGCTATTTCTTACTGCATTGCAGCAGCTTTTTCTTTCATTCATTTCCCTCGGTTGTATTTAGGACTAGATTCCAGAGTTCTGCAAAAGTTGATTCTGATAATTTTTGCCAGCTTATTAGTTGCTTTTGTAGAAGGATGGTGACCTGGAGTTCTGTGATTCACCACTTTTGGTGAACTGTAACAACCTTTTAGTTTGAATGAAGTCGGGGAGCCACTGGATAGTTTTAAGTAGAGTTGCGATTTGATCCGACATTTTAAAAGGTCTGTGTAAGTTTCTATGCCAAGCTAGACAATATGAGGACAAGCAAACACAGGGAGACCAGTTACAATACTGCATAATCCAAGAAAGGGAAGCTGATAGCTTGCAACGGCATAATAAGGGGTGTCCCAAAATTTATGCAAAAAGTAATTTTGATAGAAAACACAGGTTTATAATGAAAAATTGTAAGTTTTTTATTGATTCATAAATTACACAGTATAGGGTTATGTACAAAGTAGTACCGTATATTGGGTAAATGGCCTCCACGGCTTTGCTGGCACATACGCACTCTTCTGTTGAAATTTTCCATGACCGTTTTGCATAAATATGATTGAATTTTGTTGATAAAGCACTCAATTTACTCCTTCAAGGTATGGGTGGTCGTGGGCTTGTTGGTATAAGCCTTAGACTTCAAAAAACCACAAAAAAAAATGTCCAACAGCGTTAAATCACATGATCTGGGCGGCCAATTCTGATCACCAAAACGAGAAAATACACAACCAGGAAATGACTCATGCAGCAATTGAATTGTTTCTTGGGCTGTATGGCATGTGGCACCATCTTGTTGAAATCACATGTAGTCCACATCCATATCTTGCAATTTAGGCACAAAAAAATGGATTATCATGTCGCAATAGTGAGCACCATTAACTGTTATTGCCTGACCAGCTGCATTTTCGAATTGATGTCCCTGGATTCTCAGCAACACTCTCACGAACCGCTTCGATGTTCTGTGTTGAACGACTTGTTGAAGGACGGCCAGAGTGTTGAAGGTCACTAACTGATCCAGTCTCCCTCAATTTTTTAATTAATCTCTTTACAGTTGATGAAGTTAAATCACTATTCCGACAATATTTTGTACGAAAATTGCGAACTGTAGCGTCTAAACCTTCATTATATTTAAAATATTGCTCAACAATGAAAACGCATTGTTCTTTGTGTAGCACTCCATTTTTAATAATCCTGAACTGTCAGCTGTCACACTGTCTTTTTTTTTCCATTGGCAACACTTTACCGCTCAAATGATGCAAAATTCAAATCTTGCGTGAATTTTGAGACATCCAAAAGAGAGAGGTGATTGGACTGTACATATAAATGCGTAGGTGTAAGGTGTGAAAGAAAGGGAGACATCAAAGAGGACTTCTTAATTTATTTTGCCGTGATCATATGCTAGAATATTTTTAAGCAGATTATATGGTACATTGAAAATTATAGCAGTTTTGGAGTCAGGGACATCTGAATAAATTCATCACTCATCAGTCATGTGACCTGAGTCCCAATGACCTCATCTAATCTGGTATAAGACTACCAAACTCTCAAAAGTTGGGAGTATAAAACAAGATAACAATGTAACACATCTAGCTTTGTGGTTTCATTACAGTAAGAAATCAATGAGTTAAATTTATTTTACTTCTCATTCTCTTCTAAACCTGGTAATGGTGGACCCATTTTTGAGGTTTTTGTAATTAAGTAAGCCTCCACAGCCAGATTTTGGACTTCCAATTCTGTGAGCTTTCCTAATTGAAAATGTCAGTTTGCTCTCTTCAGAAGAATAGAGAAAGAGAGACCAAAAATCCACTTCTCAGAGGATGTGAAATAGATATCAGGTTCTAACTCCTAGCATCACAGCCTGTTATAAATTTGAATTATCTCATTTTACTTTCTCTAACATTAGGGTCTTGCAGGCAATTACATTGTGGTGAGTTCCCTCCCTCACTTTCTTATCAAAAGGACTTTGGGAAAACTTTCACAGTTTTCTAGATCTTTTCCAATCAGTAATGTGAAAAGAATAATTTTGTAAATCGAGTTTCTGGGGCATTGTCACAATGATTACAAATATATGATTGATAGAAAGACATAAAAGACAGAGGAAACCCTTCTAAGTTCCATTAATGTAAGTCAAGCTTGTCCAATCTGCGGCCCACAAGCTGTATGTGGCCCAGGATGGCTTTGAATGTGGTCAAACACAAATTCATAAACTTTCTAAAAATATTCTGAGATATTTTTGCGATTTTTATTTTTAGCTCATCAGCTATCATTACTGTTAATGTATTTTATGTGTGGCCCAAGACAATTCTTCCAATGTGGCACAGGGAAGCCCAAAGATTGGATTCCCCTGATGTAAATCAGAGGTACAACAACCTAACTAGATGAATCTGTTGCACTGATCAGGGAACACTACAGCACTCACAATGAAAGAGGATGCTTCCTCAGCCATCAGGTTTCCACCAAGATGAACAGTTCACCTCGATGGTCCTAAGTATTCCAACATGCTCATCACGGAGCTCCTGTTTACCACTCACATGGGCTATCTTAAGCTCCTCTGTACCTTTTCAATTGTTTGGGATACTTCAGGCATGCATCTTTCTACTAATCTGGTACAAGTAAGAGGTAAAAATCAGGAAATTTCTGTTTCCTTGGACACTGATTAGGTCAGCATTCACTTCTCCAAGCATTCCCTTATCCTAGCCACCCTCAGGCCTAAAATATAACCTATTCCTGCAGATCTCTAAAATAAATAAACTAAATAAGTTATCATAAGATCCCAGGATACTTTCACTAGGTATAAATATAGAAAGTTCACAGTTTATTTTTTGTTAAATTTCCTCAGTTTTTCTCTGACACCTCTTCTACCAACGTGCACATAATAAAGACAAGAAATCCAGCCACAAGGCCATGCCTGAGGTTTGGTTTGGTCTCCAGGACTTCTCTTTGCAGCTGTCCAGCCTTGGATTATCTCTGGTGTGTATAGGAGAAGGACAATCTTGGTGGGGTGGGCTCCACATGGCCACTTGCTCCAGGAGGCAGGAGACTGAGAACCCTGAAGCTCCATAAGGCCTGTAAGAACCTGCCCACGGGAGAAGCACTGAGCTACTTGGAAATTAATGGGATTAAACACAGACCTGAAAAGGCAAAGAGAGGAATGGTGTCTGACTCCAGGGGAGAATAAGAGCTATTTACCATGTGCTGTGGCATCCCTGGAATGGATTTTTAATCAACAACAGTTCTCATTTAGTCCTAGAGTGAGCTGATGAATAGACTAATGCTACTGACATTATGGCCCATTCGTCTGCTTAAGTTGTCTCACATTTTCAGCTGCCAGCAAAAGATTAATATTGATTTTTTAGGCTGTCTTTGTTAAATACCTGCTATAGAGTACCATTCTCTTAGTCTCCTTGCCAACTCTTTTCCCCAATTGTCACTAGCGTTAAAAGGAAACCCACCTTTTATTAAATCAATCATGTCTGGCAAAACTATTCAATAAGAAAGGAGCATCCATCATCTTTACCATCAACATAAAGCCTGTTTTTCTTTTTTCCTTTTTGTTGGTCAAAACCTAAAATCGCCATTACAATGAGTTAAAAGTCCCTTACAGAACTTATATAAGAAACTAAACATGAAATACTCATATGTCTGTGGAAGGACAGTGAATTCAAGGGGAGGGAAATTCACATTTTTATAGATACATGAGCATGTCTTTACCTTGAGCTTTTACCAGCTCAGACCATGAAGCAAGACTGACATGTTTGACTCTGAGAGTCCCAGTTTTTAAACTGTCAGCTCCGGGGAAAGCCGGGACGGCTCAGCGGGTTGAGCGCTCGCTTTGAGGCCATGAGGACCGAGGATCGAATCCCGGCTCCGGCCCAGGCAGGACCCACGTGCTGAACTGGGGGGTTCCCACAGTTTGGTTCTCTGACTGTCTCTGTCTCTGTCTCTCTCTCTATCTGTCAAAAAGTAAAGTAGAAATAACTATGCACTGAAGACAAAAAGATAATTTCTCTCTATAAATGTGAAAAGATAAAAAAAAAAAAAAAAAAAAAGAAAAATAAACTGTCAGCTCCATAGCAGCATGCGTGAGCTTGAACATAATGCCTTTGGTGAACATACGACCTTTTTCTTCTCACATTCTATGTTTTTGCTGTACCACTTCCCCCAAACACGTAAGCACTGATATTTCCCACCCCTGTAGCTTTCTCCAGACTGTGCTTTTCTGCCTAGAACACTCAAAGTCTTGTACTTCTGGTAAACCCTTGTTTATCTTCCAAGAAAATCCCTCAGTTTCTCCACGAAGCAATCCCAGGCCAACCTGAAGAGGCTGGGGAGCCTCTTGAGGATGACTTCACTGCCCTTGTTTAAAACTGCAGGGTTGTGCTCACCATCTTGAATCGCTCCCTAAAAGGCTGTGAACGCATCGAGGATAGAAGTTGTTTCTCTTTTCATCTTTGAAATGCCAGCAAGGAGTTGTTAAAAAACCTCTCAGAGTAGATACATGATAAATATGTATTGACTGAATGAATGAGTGGGCTTTGAAGTATATGATTCCCACCTGGTTTTCTTGTACAGAATCTACATTTTCCGAGTCTATTTAAAAGGCACTAGAGCATGATGACTACTAAGACTCCGGGCTATAAAGTCAGACTTCCCAGTTTGAAATCAAGATCAATCACTTGATTAGCTATGATGCTGGGCAAGTACTAAACAATAGCTAAACAATAACTCAACTATACATCAACTTCTTCATTTGTAATCTGAGGTAAAAAATAGCCCTCAGTAGGGTAGATGTAAGGATGAAAAAAGAGAACCTAAGTAAAGCACTTAGCATAGTAAGCTGATGCATGTATTGAACATCCAGCAGTTATTTCTACCTAGAAGCCTTGCAGTAAGTTTGCTCCATGTTTTAGGAAATGAGTGCATATTGTCATAGAACTAACAGAATACTCAACCAGCTGATACTCCTAAAGGGTATTATGTATTACCAGAGGTAGTTAATATAAGTTAATTCCTTAATGCAACAAAATAGATACATTTAGGAAAATTTGTTTTGACAAATACAATGACCACTTACTATTATACACACCTACCATACATGCATAGGTCTGTACGTTCAGTATAAATAATATATGATCTCAGCCCTGAGGAATCGATCACACACAGTTTCCAAAGATTCTTACTACAATACATTAAGTTGTTTAGAAAGTTTGGAAGTTAAGATAAAAATGACCTGGCATCAGGTATGCAGGATAGCTCAGAGGTTGAGGGTTTACCTTGAAATTAGGAGGTCTGAGGTTTAATTCCTGGCCCTGGTTCATGCAAATTCCATATGCTGAACTGTGGCTCAACTGGTAACTGCTGGGATGGTTTGGGTTCTCACCTGCCATGGAGTTGGGGGTGGGGGGTGCGGTTAGGTTCCCACCAACACTGTCCCACATCCACCTGTGTGTAATGAAACCTGTCATAACTAATGATATGTAATTTTGGAGACAGCTCTGAGTCCTCCCTCCTTATCTTTGTGTCTCTCTCACCTTCTCTCAAAACAATAAAATAAATCCTAAAAAAATAAAATAACCTGAAACCTTTTCTTTTATACATGAATATAAGCAATGTTTACATTAAGAATTTGCATCATGTGAGCTTTATACTGAAATGCCAGTAAATAAATACAGGAGCCCTAATTGGAGACATTCTAATGAACCACACAAGTAAAATGGATGCCCTTTATAATTTAACCATCACATACTATATGTATATCATTAGAATGGTCATGAAAGAATGACATGAAAACAAATATTCCATTACTACCTGTGTGCCAAAACATGCCACACTTTATTTAGAATACAGATTTAAAGAATCCGTAAACATTCTAAGGAAACTTTAGTACAAATGATAAATTAATGATTTCATTCAATACAAATGGAGTTTAATCTGTATTCTAAAAATAATATTTCAAATAACAATTAGAACATTGAATGTTTTTACTCTTACTTTTCCCAGCTTGGGCTCTGTTCTCTGGCAGTGCCCTAAGAACTACTGGAGTACTCATGTTTCTAAGGCAGGCCTGTTTCCTCCTTTAATAAAATAATCATAAAGGAGAGTAAACAGAAAACGGACTCCAGAAATATAGTAGCATTTTTCTACCTTACAGACAGACTAACGACAGAAGTAGGGTCTATCAACAAAGAACCTATACAAAAAAAATTTCTCATAACTGTTTACCATTAATTTTTCATGATCAAATTAGAGATATGTTCTCTTGGACAAAACCAGGTATACATGTTAAAAGTAAGCATACAGAGTTTTGCAAACTTTTAATCACCCATCACACATAGAAAGAAAATTACGTTCACGTGGGTTTCATTTTTTTTTTTTTTTAAGATTTTATTATTTTTGACAGAGATGGATTAAGACAGAGAGAAGGGGAAGGGCCCAGAGCAGTCTCCACAGTTGTACGCCATCAGTTTTTAACATGATTTTGTTCCACACAGATGGGTGGGGGCCATACCAGGCAGGAAGCCGGCCATGGTCTCCTGCAAGGATGCACCCTCAGACCAGGGGCCAAACCGGGAGGCAAGAACTGAACTGGCAGCCTCCCGAGTGAAAAGCACATCCCAGTTCAGCATATGGGTCTGCACAGGCCGGGGCCAGGTTTTGATCCTTGGTCCACGGGTCTGCTAAATGAGCTCTTAACCCGCTGAGCCATCCCTGCTTCACGGGTTTCATATTTGATACATAGTAAGTTTTGCTAATATTGAATGTTAGGACAACATCCAATATTAGTTTTCAAGTGTAAATTCAAAGGAGCAAGACAGATTTTAGTTTACTGCAATGGATTAATGTGTGAAAAGAGATCAGTGGTGTTAGTTTAACTAGACTCAGCCTCTGTCTGACTAACAACTTCAAGTGGCTTTCTTATACTTCCCCAGTAGGCGGTTCCCATAAATGTTGGTTGGCAACCTCTACAGATGTCCTTATACCCACTGGCTTCTAAAATCTACTTGAAAATTTTTATTTTTTTATTTTTATATATTTTATTGTTAAATTTAATGGGGTGACATTGGTTGGTAACAATCAGACAGTTTCCCAATGGACAACTCCACATCACATCACCCATGCATCGCATTATGTGCCCAGCTCCCAGAATCAGGTCCCCCTCCAACCCCATATATCTGGTGCCCACTCCCCCCTCCCCACACAACTCTCCCTCCCCCCTCCCCCC
>PVKE010040634.1:0-14506 GCA_004027555.1 Craseonycteris thonglongyai
GAGTGGGTACCAGATATATGGTGTTTGAGGGGGACCTGATTCTGGGGGTTGGGCGCGTGATGCGGTGCGTGGGTGGTGTGATGTGGGGTTGTGCATCGGGAGGCTGTCTGGTTGTTGCCGGCCAATGTCACCCCATTAAATTTAACAATAAAATATAATAATATTAAAAAAAAAAGTAGCCCAAACCTATTCAAAGGAAAAGCCTTTCAAGCCTGTGACCCCACCCATGGCCCCAATTCCTTTGCAATTCCACAATAGCAGCTGCCCATCTGTTCCAGACAGGGGTCTGAAAAGGCAACAACATCAGGGCAGTGACTGCTTGTAGCAAACATTCCGAAGCCCAGTGTCCAGTGTGTATCCCTGCAGTGTGAGCTCCACGTGTCTCCACACTGTGTCTTTTCCATGCCTGCAGTTGGTCACGCTTGCTAAGGCGAACATCCTGGAGTGACCAACCACCCTGCTGTCCACGCTCACTCCAGGCCAGATTGGAACAGACAGAAGAGTGTTAGGTCTCCCAGGCATACGCCAGAAAAAGCTGTCATTTAGGAAGCTGTTGTTTCCCTGACACCTCTGTCAGGATGGGGACAAATGGATGGGAGTGAGCAGCAGGTAGCTGCTCTAGCTTCGAAGCCTGGCTGCTGGTATTGACAGTGAGTCATGAGGCTCTGTCTGAACACAGCCCAGGGGAGAGGGCCAACCCCAGGTTCAGCTGAAGGAAAGCAGAGCAGGAGAGTCTTCTAAGTAACAGCTGCAGAGCAAGTCATTCTGATTTCTAGTGTCCATTAAATAAGCTTTGAGGAGACAGGAGATACCCTCAGCCTCTGGAATGGTTAAGGTTTTTCAGTCTAACCAGATTTACATGTCATACAGCCTACCACTCTCTTCTTTCATTACCAACCACAGCCCCCAACTTGTCTTCACACACAAAAAAATTCTGTGTTCCAAAGATACCGATGTATTAATGGTTGCATTTACTCACTGTTCATTCACTTGGATAAGAAGTACAGATATCACCTTATCACACATATTAAGCCCACCAGACACCAGAGAGTACCAGTAAAGGCCAAGATTTTAATGTCCTTTGATTTCACCTAGGTTTCTGAGTTCCTTCACAGCACCATTGTACCAGTACACAGGTGTTGGTCACTGGACCAGTACACAGGTGTTGACCATGCACCAGTACACAGGTGTTGACTGGGAACAAGAGATAAAACCTCCACCATCTTTGAGTTTTAGAGCACGTAGCTGGATGGCTGTCAGAAAGGCAGCACTCAGTAGATTCATTGACTTGGTTCATAAATTAACTTTGACCATAAGTGTAATGTTCAATGCATTATTTATTTTCTTCATTTAAAGGATTGGTCAGCATCAGTAGGAAGCCAACCTTGACATTAATCCAGGCCAACTTAAATTTCCTATCCCCCTTCTCTATATACACATAACATGTTGGCTTTACCCCTAATAAAGTACATGTCCTCCTGTATTGTAATTATCTGTTCACTGGTCTGTCTCCTCCACTCTCAGGTGAACCCTATGAGAGACTATGAATGGTCTTGATTATGGACCCAATATCTCATTCAGTGTTTGGCATGTTGTAGATACTCAAGAGATATTTGTTCAATGGGTGGATGAATGACAAAGGAGGCCCCAAAGATGCTTCTGAGTTACATAATCTGGATCAGTTCCAGTCAAATTCATCAGTAACGTCTTTTTGGCACTCTCTCACCACCTGTTCATAGCACTCCAGCCTTCCCTTTCTGCCTAATAGTCACAACAACCATAATGGCAAAAGTCCCTTATTGTGTGCCAGGAACTGTTCTAAGCACTTTATTTGAATTAACTTCTTTAATTCTCATAACAAACTTGTGAAGTATGTATATATGCATGCATGCATGCATGTATGTATGTATTATTATCCTAATTACAGATGATGTGGCTGAAATTCAACCAGGTCATATAACGTAGCCCAAGTCACATGGTTACTAAGTATCAGGGTCTGACATCAGAGCTTATTCTTAGTGACTGGCCTTCCTTCTTTGGCCCTTTCCACTCTAATGAACATCACCTCTCTCCTGCTACTCCATCCATGGCATTCCTGTTGAAACCATAGCTGTGAAGTTAGGACAAGAATGGCATTAACACAGGCCCCGGTGATTTCTGGGTAGCTTCTACCACAACCCTGGGTCTAATTTAAGGGATAAATAATTAAAGAAGGACTACCAGTACACACTTTCCAAAAGTTTGCCAACCTCTCTTCTTTTGGTGATCTCTTTCATGAAGGCACCCTCCAGGTGGTAAATCCACTCATAATAAACTGTCGGTTTGAACTTCCCTTTTGTTGGAAAGCAAATAGAAAATCAGAGTGATTCTTTATAACGAGGTGGAAGAATTAAACTCTAAGCCATGAATATGCTTTAACCAGAGATCTATAAAGACATCACCCAAAGTCTGCAAGAAAAAAACCATTCAGGTCACTGGAGATTTCAGCTTTGTCCCATATCTCATTTCTACCCTCCTCCATGTCTTCACATCTCCTCCATGAGGTGCCCTAGGCCTCCCAGAGCCTCTTCACAGTACCATACCACCTGCACAGACTTGTCCCCTAGGCAAAGCTCCAAAAGCTCTTCTGCACATTCTCCCTCCCTTACCAGAGTTGACCTTTTCTGTGACCCATTCTTTCCTGCCTATTTTGTTAAGCTCTCCAACTAATTAGCCATTCTGTCAAAAATGTGCACTCCTACTCCTTACAGGTTTTTTTTTCTTTGTTGTTTTTTTGTGTTTTGTTTGTTTGTTTGTTTGTTGTTGTTTTTGTCTTCCAAGACTCCTAGAGATGCAATACCTTAGAGCTAATGAATAAATCTGCATTAGTAGCACTGGCTACCTGACAAGCTTCTGAGACCAGAGGGGCCCTTTTCACAGGAGGTACTATTCTAGTGTGTCTTAAGGAGCAATCACTTGAGCACCATCTATAACATGGACATGTAGGGCAGGCAGGTCCTCTTGGCTTCAAGTGCTATTGTCAATGTCCTGTGGAGGTTTTGCAAGTTACATGCACCACCTTGAAGGTTCTTGCCAGTAACTGACTCCACTTGACTCTAAAGATAGTTGTGTTAGAATCTTGGCACTTTTCAGTGGGTGTTAACAAGAGGGAGTGGAAAGGGCCTTAGCTTTCTAGTTCAGATAGACTCCATCTTGAAATCTAGCCTGTATTAGTTAGGGTCCCTACAGGAAAGAAATGGCACATCCAAATTAGGAACTTCAAGGCCTAGTACAGCAAAGAGACAACAGGATGAGCTAGGGCCCAAAGGAAAAACTGTCTTGAGAAGAACACAGCCAACCCAGACTGACCTTGTAGGGAAGGAGCCAGGGGAATACATATACTGACCTCATCCTTTCTTCTGATCTCCTGCTAGAGATTCCAATTAAAAAAAAAAAGAATTGGAAACCAAAAGACTTATATATTGACATGTTTTTTATGGGACTGATACAGTAACTGTGATAATAGACATAAAGATACCTCATTGCACAACTCTCAGTCATACACTTTATAAAGACTGCAATGTGAATGGTGTTGCCTGGAGTCATGCAATATGATAGCTCTAATAGACACTTAGCATGATGCCAAGGAGATAGTAAGCACTCAGTGTGTATTAACTCCTTTACCTCTTTCAGTTGGGACAGACTAAATTCAAAGTTGTCAATTACTTGTAGGTCTCTTTGAGTCCTCACATATAGGAATCTAAAGGACAGAGCTGCCACATTTCAGGTCATCTCATTCCCTTAGGTAGTGAAGAACTTTCCAAATGATGGGAAGCTCTCTATCCTGACTTCTGTAATCATAGAATTTTTCAGAAATAAGTGCTTCCAAACTTCCTGCTTCCCATCTTGTGCCTTTGCCTCTCTCACAAGGTAGAGTGAGGCAGATGAACTATTGTGAGGTGAGAATGAGCTCACACACAGGGAACTAAGGGTGTTGATTAAAAATATCTCCAATCAACGCAAAGGCCAATACTTCATACAGGAAATTTCACTACCTGATATTTTAGCAAAGGCTGCTTACACTTACTCATTCCTCATAAATTTCAGGACAGTTTCAATCATGGTAGGAAGTACAGCCAACAAAACTTGCTCTACCAATTTAGACTGGTAGAATCTTTTGTGATACACTCCTGAAAATCAACCACCACTGAACAAAATCCTCAGCATATGAAAAATGTCTCAGGAAAGTAAATGAAAAGCATTTCACTAAAGGATATATTGGTGGACCCATTTAATTAAAAGATCAAGAAAGAACTGAAATCTCCCCAAGTAGAAGAGCAATCTTTTTTTTTTAAGATTTATTTTATGTTTTGTGGGGAAGCTGGGATGGCTCAGCAGGTTGAGTGCTTGCTTTGCAGCCCTGGAACCCGAGGTTCGAATCCTGGGCCCAGCCCAGGCAGACCCATGTGCTGAACTGGGGTGTGCCCCCAGTTTAGTTCTTGCCGAGGCCTATGTGGGAGGCCCCCGGCCCAGTTCCTGCCCTGCGCAGCCCCATGCCCACCTGTGGAGTAAAACTATATGGAAAACTAATGCTGTCAACTATGGAGACTGCTCTGGGCCTTCCCCATTCTCTCTCTGTCTCTCTCAGTCTGTCTCTCTCTCTGTTATAAAACAATACAAATAAATCTTTAAAAAAATTAAATTAAATTTTAAAAAGATTTATTTTATGTTTTTGACAGAGACAGAAGGGGGAGAGACTAGAGCAGTCTCCACAGCTGCACATCATCAGTTCTCAACATGACTTCATTCCACACAGGTGGGTGGGAGCCACACAGGGTGGGAACCGGGCTGGGGGCCTTCACCATTGGAGGCATGCCCTCTCGAGCTAGGGGTCGATCCAGGGGCCTCCCCCATGGGAAGCTCACCACAGCAAGAACCTAACTAGGGGCCTCCCCCATGGGAAGCACACCCAAGTTTAGCATATGGCCACACAGGCCAGGGGCCAGTCCTCAATCCTCAGACCCTGGGGCCACAAAGCAAGCGCTCAACCCACTGAACCATCCCGGCATCTCCTAGAATAATCTTATCTTGATCAACAACTCTCTTTTGCAAAAGGGTTATATTCATCAAAGAGTAAACTCTATGCCTGATTACCTCAGTGTTAAGCATCATACACACGGATGTGGCAACTATGTTGTAGGGCCTGCACCAGTGTTTATGGCTTGCATGACTTCTGAGATCCCTTTCAACCCTGAGGGATGAAAAACTTGAGTATTTCCTTCTAATCACAGAGACTATGTCTCCATCCCCATTTCATCCCTACCTTCATTTTGTCCCAACCATTTTACAACTCAAAAAATAAATAAATAAATAAAGCCAAGAAAATCAATCTAAAATCAGCATTTACATGTTTTGGTTATTATGATAATTATAGGGTATAGTGAACAAAGGGGTCACTGTGACCTTGGAGAAATGACTTTAATTTTCTGGTCTTCAAGTTTCTTACCTATGCAACAGAAGTTTGGATTAGAGCTATAAAATACTTTCCAATTTTGACATTCTATGAATCTAGGAGAGAAGAAACATTCCTTAAAGTTCACTGCCTTTCAAAATGCTACTCCTCTCTACTTCTAGTTTGGTACCATGATACAAGTAAGCCACATCTGCTGCTACCACAGTGAAAAGGCAACATTCTCAATGTACATGCTAGTCAGAGAAAGGTCCAAGAGACTTCCTGAATGGTGTGACTGTGAGTATCAGAGAGATCTCACATGTCAAGTAATGGCTTTGGAGAGGAGGACAAGAGGTGTCGGAACCTAAGGTTAACAGTATAAATAGAAGTATGCACATGCTGACAGTTTGAAAGGCCTCATTACCATGAAACCAGTTGGTTCAGTTACAAGGTCACACTATAGAACCCTGAAGAAAACCTAGCTATCTGGTGTATGAATGATTAGGCCACTAAATACCTCGGTCTCAAAGTAAGGCCAGGTCTAGTTCCAACAAACAAATGTCTATTGAGCTCCTGCTTTGTGTCATGTTCTATGAGAAATGACAGTGATTAAGTGAAGAAAAGACTGACCTGGACCCCACTCTCATGGAAGAGAGAGATATTAAATAATAAAGTATACAAATAATATATATACCCACACAATGGGCAAAGGGCCTTGACAAAAGGGTAAATAGTTTGCTGAGATAATATAAGAGGTGTACCTTTTAGGGTCAGAGAAAGATTTTCTAAGGAAGGGACATTTAAGTTGAACCTGATAGTTGAGTAGGAGTACACATAGCTGTAAGGAGCAGATGGAAGAACTTTCCAGTATAAGCAAAGTCTCTGATTCTGCCTGTATTTAAGTTGTTCAATATGACCAAGGCATGGAGAACAGGAGGAAAATGAGGGTTAGGAGACAGTCAAAGGTCTGATCACATTTTGTAGACAACATTGAAAATCTTCACTTTTAAATGTAGTGGTGAGTGACAAAACACATGTAAGTTCATAAAGGATCACTCTGGAGCAGTGAGAAGAATGGAGTGGGGAAGAGCTACAGTGGAAGTGAGGAAAACAGGAGTCATTACAGCCATGAAGTCAGAAAATGATAAAAGCTTGGACTAAAGTAGTGGCAGAAGAAGAGGAGAGGAATAGGCAGATTTGAGAAGTATCTTGGGAGGAAAATTGGCTGATCTTGATAAACATAAAATGTGCAAATAGAACATGAGAGAGATGACAAAATGACATTGCCTATAGTCATGCCATGACCATCTGAGAAGAGATATATTGGGAAAGGAAGAAATACAGAGACCAGAGATGAAAATCAAGAGTTCTGTTTTGATAGAACTATGTTACATGTTACTGTTAAGTCATTGCAGATAAGGACTTAAAAACTACCATGTGGATTCAGGAAAAACATTGCTAACTTTAACAAGATTGGTTTAAGTAGAATCACCAGTGCAGAATCTAGTTTGGGATGAACCAAAAAGTGAATGGGAGGTAGGAAAGTGAAAACAGCATGTGTACAAAGGTCTTTCAGGAAATTTGTTATAAAACATCAGAGAGAGATGCAATATCAAAGAAAAGTAGTGTAAAACTAAAGTGTACCATTACATGGATGCAGACTGCTAGGAATAATACAGTTAGAGAGCAGAGATTAAAGTGCAGGAATTCGAGGGAATGCCTAGTAAAATGAAGCCTGTGAGAGAATGTGAGAAGGGATGGAGTTTGGAGTACCTATGGAGGCATTGGCTGCTGATTAGAAGAGGGATGCTTTTTCCATTGAGCAGGAAGGTAGGAAATGCAGGTAAGGCTGTGGACATGGTGGTAGGAAGGGAGAGAGTTCCCACTTGATGGTTTCCATTTCTTCTTTGAACAGAAAGACATCATTTGATGAAGGTTAGAGCAGGGGTCCCCAACTCCTGGGTCATGGACCAGCACCTGTTAGGAACTGGGCCACACAGTAGAAGGAATGGTCGGCAAGAGAGAGAAGCTTCATCTGTATTTACAGCCGCTCCCCATTGCTCACATTACCGCCTGAGCTCCACCTCCTGTCAGATCAGCAGCGGCATTAGATTCTCAGAGGAGCACACACCCTATTGTTAATTTCCCATGTGATCCTTCCCCCCAACTCCTACACCCTGTTCATGGAAAAATTGTCCTCCATGAAACTGGTCCCTGGTGCTGAAAAGTTGGGGACCCCTCAGTTAGATTTAAGGAGAATGAAGGAGATGTAAAATACATTTGGTGATAAAAGAAATACTCAAGAAGAAAATTTAAACAAGATATTTTGGCATCGTTGAGAGCCCAGTTGGACATTGATGCTGATAAATTTGAGAATGATACAATCCTTTCCCAATCTGTGATTTTCCTCCAGAGGCCTCGAGCTAGCTCTTTGGATAAGGGCACACGGTTTGATTCAGTTGGGCTGAGATCAGACAGTTACAATGATGGAGAGAAGGAAGTTGAGGGTACTCCAGGCATGCAGGTTTTGTGAACAAGAACAAGTCTTTTCAAAGAGAAATGAAGATGTCAATATCTTACTTCTTTGTATCCAAGCTGACTCTTCTCAGAAAACTGAGAAAGAGAATCATGCTCACTGAGTTTGCTTGAATATTCTAAGTAATGCATCAAGCTAATTTGTCTTTGGAAATGGTGATAAAACTAGAGATATTTTTATGGGCTCCAAGAAGGAGGGTGGGATTTAATAAAACATAAAGGAAGAGGAGAGAAAATAAAGATTTATGGAGGAACTATGACGTTCCAAGGCACTAGGTAGGCAGTTTTAAAATCAACAATTTCCTTTTAATCTTCACAACACCTAATGGGTGGTATGCAGGAGCTGGCTTACACTGGCTCCAAGAGCCAACTGCTAAATTTTCAGGAATTTTGCAAGATGGTTGTTAAATGCAGCCATTATTTAACATTAAATTATCCTTAAAATAAAGGTAATAGATACTGAAAACTCATCACTGCCCAGTTATTTTATGACACTTTACTATTATCTATGCTTTTAATGTTATTTACATCTTATATAAATATATTATTTAATATATATCTAGTGTATGGGGTGCTAGCCACAAAAAATCTAGCCATAAATGCCTCCATTTTTCTGGACAGCTCTCATATATGGGAGGAAAGACAGCATACTAGTGCTCTGATGTTACCATGGTAGCTTGATATCAGCCATGGTGGGAATATTTACACCTCAGAAATTAGGACACACAACAAATCAGAGCGCTTTTTCTCCCCCTCTCTTTCTTCTTTTTAAAGACACTTTTTATAAACATTTACCAGTACACCACCAGTCACACTTTTATGAAAATGACCTTATTATTCCTCACTATAGACAAGAAAACTAAGTCCAAAAGAAAGGTTATTTTTGAAAAATATCATGGAGTATATCTGATGCTATTTACTGTTTCTTTTAGGCAAAATATTATAAAGATGATTTGATAAAAGGTTAAATAATATTAAAGCTTGTGGTTCAGAAGATAGGTATTTTAAAACCTAAGATCAGACCTACCACTTTCTTAGCATCCCCTGATCATCTTAGCACAAATCAGGTGTTCAATTAAGACACTTGCCTCCTGTGACTCACAGATGTTTTATTATTTACTCTTAATATGTATAAAATGTCATAATAATACCTTGGTTGCCAGGAAGAGACTTTCGTTCTCTCACTTAAACCAATAATGTAAGTAAAATTAGGCCTTAATAAGCTTCAAAAGAGTGCCTAAATTCTTTAATGTTACTGGAATACCTATTACAATAAGTATTGCTTTGTTTTTACCAAACAATTCATTATGACTTGAAAATCTTTTGATTCTAAAATTTGCTATTGCAATAAAGTAGAACCATAGAGCTTAAAAAATTTAAAAACTATTTTGGAAAATATAAAATAATTCCAAGAACAAAAATTCTACTTTTAAACTTTTCAGTATTCATGGGCCATTAGCAAGTGGGATAAAAAAGCCGTCTATCAATTGAACATATCAACAACTATTTACTGAATGTTTCTTATTTACAAGGCACTTATTGCATTCCCTCTCCCTTAAATATGTTGTTTGTAACAAGAAAAAAAAAAGGTTAAAAGTATATTTTCTAATTATAAAATTAAAATGTGACAAATTGTGAAAAATATGTGAAACTTTAAGAATCAAAACCAAAATCATCTATAATCTTGTCTTGCCAGCTAAAGTTTACCAGTTAACATTTTGATAGGGTTCCTTCCAGTGTGTGTGTGTGTGTGTGTGTGTGTGTGTGTGACAGACAGAGACAGAGAGAGAGATCATTCACAGAAGGAAACATCAGTGGTCTCACCTGTAAAGTGATTTCTAAGATTTCTTCTGCCAACCTCAGCAGACAATACAGAAACAGGGACCAGGGATCAGAGTGCAGGCCCAGGAATCCAAAACAGCTGGGTACCTTGGGACACATTACTTAACTCTCTGTGCCTCTATTTCCATGTGTATAAGTGGTGACTATAGGTGACAATCTTTTCTCTGACGCCCTTGGAGTCAGACATGTGATGTAAAACAGGAAGTTTGGAATTTACAAAGGTAATCAAGTGGATATAAAGTATAATTTGCAATGCCCACAGTGGACATTACACCATCTACTGTATATTTGATAATGTCCCCAGAAGGATCTGGAGCAGCATTCTGTCAGCAAACACATTTATATTCATGCCTACAGCAGAAGTATAGATATCCACAGTAGGTAACACAAATAAAACCTTTAAGTAGCCTCCCAAAGTTTCAGGTCAGACTTTTTCACCAAGTTAGTTCAAAAGTCTGGTCAAATTTTATTGCAGATGAGTTTGGAAAAACTTTTTGTTTGGGAGACTTAAGGAATTTTAGAATCATGGGTGAGAAATTGTAATCGTTTAATATCTCTTGGGATTGTTGTAAATGGAAGGGTTGGATCACAGGGCTTGGTGCAGATATGAGGGTTCAGTGTTACTGCAGCATTCACGTATTATTATTGCTATTACTGTTACTGTTTGTTATTCAAAAGGCCCTCTCATGTCTACTCACTACTCTGTACTGCCACTGCCATTTGCATTCATTCTGATCTTTATCTTTTCTCACCTGCACTCCTCTATTAGCCTTCTAACTGATCTCCCAGCCTCTCTTAGCAGACTCATCTTTGCCTGTAAGCACAGGATTATTCTAAAAATACAAGTGTGGCCACATGTCTCCGCTACTTGCTATCTTCACTGGCTTCCTGTCACTGACTCGAGTAAATCTGTATCATTCAGTATAATCTATATAAAACCAGTTCTTGTCCTCACCCATGACTCTGGTTCCTGCTTCATTTCCTATTACATCTTTCCTTGTACTTTACACTCGGGCAATATCGCTGAAGTCCCCTCAAACACCCCACAACTTTGCAGAAGCTTTTTCTTCTGCCTCTAACGTCAGTCTCAGTTATTCACATGATAAATCCAGTGAGCTTATAATGTCCCCTGTGGGCAGCACCTCCCCATGGCAGCCTGCCATGATGTACTCAAACACCCCTTCACACATGCCCCAAACTACTACCCTCTTTGCTGACACTCTGCCACACACATAACGCAATTTCACCACCACAGTTATTACAGGAAATGACAACTTGTTTGCTTCTATGTCTACCTTTTTGAAGATAAAAACTATCTTTTTAACTCCAAATTTCTAGCACTTAGCCATGGCCAGTATCACAAATAACTACAAAAACCAAATCTGGGGTCTAACACTGTGTTATAAGGTTAACCAGGCACCTAATGTTTACCCACTAAATATAGCAAAGCTGAACCCCTTTCTCTTTTTGCCAGAAAAGAATCTGTGCAGGGAAATCCCAGAAGAGACCATTTGGTGCCATCTCTTCTGCAGTGGAAGCTGACAAGGGACTTCATGATGTGGACAGTTTGAGGGAAGGAGGGATGGGCTGCCATATCCTTGAGTAGCATCCAGAGAAACACATGAAGTGAGACCAACGTCTGAGAGACTACAGGGTGTCCTGTGTGTCTTCCCAACCTCATGTTGCTCCTGGCCATTCGCATTAGCAGTCCACTTTCCTCAACAGCAGTATCAGCAGGGAAATGTAAGGGCCAGAGCTCAATGCCAGCCTGCAGTGGGCTACTTCCCATGATGCCAAAACCACAATAAGGAGTAGCTGCTATCCATCCATCTCTCTACAGATGACAGGGAGAAAGGGAGCCATTTCCAGTCTGGCTGCATCATCTTGGGGTTGTATGGCAGACATGATGAGATTTAAATGAAACCAATTTACATCCTAACTTTTTTTTTTTCTGCTAAGATAGTGTTTATTGAAGATGAGTATTTCAGTGCTGGAAATACTGCCATCCTTCCCAAAGCTCCAAATGCCAATATGTGTCTAATGAGGAGAGAAGAAGCTTGGCACTTCTCTGTGATGTGCCGATGGAAAGTAGGACACAGGAAATTAGGTGAAAGCTACATGTGTGTGCACCCCAGGGCTGGCAGGGGTTTCTCCACAGAAAGCATTACAGAACACACACACAGTGTCCATGCACTCTCTAGTTCCAGGCATTGGGAAGACACTCTTAGATAAGTATGTATTTAAATGGAAAGAGAACTGACTCTGGGTGGTGAGCACATAATGCAATACATACACGATGTAATGTAGAATTGTACACCTGGAACCCATGTAATTTTTTACCAACAAATGTCACCCCAATAAAGTTAACAATTAAAAAAAAATAAAGACAGGGGAGGCCGGGATGGCTCGGCGTTTTGAGTGCTTGTTCTGCAGCCCTAAGGACCAAGGATCGAATCCCGGCCCCGGACTGTGCAAACCCATATGCTGAACTAGAGTGTGCTCCCCATGCAGGAGGCTCCCAGTTTAGTTCTCACCTGCCAGTTCAGCCCCTGGCTCGAGGGGGCCTGCCTCTCATGCGGGAGACCCAGGTCTGGTTCCTGCCCTGTGTGGCCCCCACCCACCTGTGTGGAACAAAACCATGTTGAAAACTGATGATGTACAACTATGGATACTGCTCTGGGCCCTTCCCTTTCTCTCTGTCTCCCTCTGTCTCTGTCAAAAACAATACAATAAATCTGTAAAAAAAAAAAATACACAGATTATGTACAGGATATGAGGTTAGGCTTGGTTTTAGTCTTACAGTTGCCACTTACTAGCCATGTGGCCTTCGGGAAGAACTACTGAGTAGTTTTCTCTCTGAGCCACAGTTTGCTCAGATAGATAAGAGAAAAAAGAATAATGGTCGAACATTCATATTCATTTCACATATTAGGCCAGGTACTTTTACTGATCATATTTAGTTCTCCTAAAACCTGATAATGAAGATGGCATTAACTCCACTTTGCAACTGAAGTTCAGAGAGCTCATGGGACTTGTCCAGCATCACACTGTGATGGCCACGGAGGTGTCCTGGTCAGATCTTCCTTCAAAAGAACCTGCTGCACGGCAGGTAGCTGGTGGCCCTCCTCCCGCTGCTATTCCTTCCAATCCACAGCAGCATTCCTCACTGAGCCACACTCTCCCAGAGCTGCTCTCAGCCAATGGTTGAGAATAACTCCACAAACGAGAGAGAGAGAGAGAGAGAGAGAGAGAGAGAGAGAGAGAGAGAGAGAGAGAGAGGTCATTCCATCCCAAAGCAGATGTCACTGACAAGCAGTCTTTGTCCTGAGGATTCTCATGGTCCTGCTAAGATTTTTCTGAGATGTACTCAAGCCTGAAGCTCTTCTCACCCAATCCTCCTTCTCTCCTGCTCTCCTTTCACAGGCATCATCTTGGCAGCACAATCTGAAATCTCCTCATAATCTGTTCTCTCCCCCTCTTTATTCTTTGCAGTTATTTGCATGTCGAATTCAATCCTGACCTCTTGGGAGACAAAAACTGACACACACGTAGTGAATATGATCCATTGAGTCAGGTCCTAAGAAGGCTCAATGAGGACAGCCACGGGCTAATGAGATAATGCTTATGACAATTCTCGGGACACTGCTGACACACAACCCAACGGTTCACAGCCCTTTGTACACAGAAGCCATTTTTGCTGTTTTCAAAATACATATATTGGTGCACAGAATGATGTAGCTCCATCCATCATCCCCAAGAAACATTCATCTTGGTTATGATGTACTTTGAAAATACTGGATTTTATATGCCAGTATTTTATTTAGGAATAATTCATTTGTGATTCTAAGTAAGATTCGTCTATAGCAGGGGTGGCCAACTTTTCTGTATATAAGATCTACTTTTTATCTTAAAAGTGTGTCGCGGTCAACTTGTTGTCATAGGCGTAGTCTAAGGGGGAAGAAGGGGTATGAAATGCATACTATGTTTATACACTGTGTTTCAGTATAAGGTGCATTCCAGCGAGGTATGGGTAGATAAGTAAAATATATGTTCAAAACTATTTTTTATTTTTTAAATCACTTACTAAGTTTTCGAGATATAGGCTCATGAAGAAAATAAATTTACAGACCCAACTTTTGATAGCAGCATTCCGTACATGCGGTACCTAAAACATTCGATTTTCTGACACTTTTTCAAGATAGAGTTTTACTAACTTAAAATGCAATTTAATTTTTTTATCAACTGCAATGTATAAGTTGTTGTACGAGTTGTTCGTAAATATGAAAAAGTTGTTATAAAAATGCACAGTATGGCTGATAATTTGATTTCAATATTTCACTTTCATGTTTTTTTTGGGGCCAGGAAAATTTATCATGAAAGAATAATATGACTTACTTTTTGCTAATCTATCAATAGCTCGCTGAGTACACCTCGTACTGAAATATAGATATATGGCTTATCTACCTACATAAAAAACAACAATAATTATTTAAAGGGCAAAAAAACTCACATCCAGGGGAATTAAAAGAACATGGATAATTATTAACAATATTTATTAATTCAAAGTAGCTACAGATAAAGACAGATTTAGAATTTACTTTGTTGCCTTAACATTAATGGGAAGACTGAGTTTGCATGTCTCTAACCAAGGAATCATAATTAGGTGTATATCCTGACAAAGATAATAATAATGAGTCT
>PVKE010040635.1:0-14498 GCA_004027555.1 Craseonycteris thonglongyai
CCCCCACAACTGTCCCCCCGCTCCTCCCCCCTATCCTGGTAACCACCAAACCATTGAGTGTGTCCATAATGCTGGTGCCCTCTCCCACCTTCCCTCCCTCTCTCCCTCCCTCCTCCTCCCCCTCCCTCTGGCAATCACCAAGCTATTGAGTGTGTCCATAGGCAAGACCTGTCTTGAACCATCATGCCCTACTACCTTGGGTGAGGGAGAGAGGCATCTGATTGGACCTCCAGGTTTGGGTGACAGGTGGATGGTGACCCCATCAACTAAGGCTGAGCACCACAATTTTGAGATCAACTGGGGATAGCAAGGTGGGAGAGAAAAGTGGTGGGAAACCGATTGTTGCAAGGAAAACGAAACCTCTTGAGTTGCCCCAAACAGCAGTGTTTTCCTCTAGTCTTGCTTTTCTCCACTGTTTATCTGTAACTTCTTCCAACTCCGAGTGCCCGTGAAGGAGAGAAGTGGAGGATGGGAATCCTCCAGGGGCTGTTCAACTCACAAGGTAGCCTGACAAATCAAGTGGGGAAAACCCATTAATTAGCAGTTTTGGAAACAGTTGCAAAGTTAATTATTCCGTTTTCTGATGAAAGAAAGCTAATTTTTGGCATTTACACCGACAGTGACATGAACTAACATTTTTCGAGTTGACATCCCTCAAGATAAATGATGCTGTGAGGCATTTGTGCAAACATCCTGACCCATAGCTCACTGTCGAACATTGCATTGGGTGCCTGTGCATGGTTTTTGCCTTGGCAAGTTTGAGGGGTGGGTGAGCCAAGAAAGGGGGTTTACCTGGGGGATGGGGGAGTGAAGAGGGAAGAGCTGGTGACATACAGAGAAGACTCAAAGCTGGAGAGACATTTGCATATTCAGAAGATTTTGTTATAACAGAGAGCAGAGAGGTACACTCACATCTGTGGTCTGTGTGTCTGTCTGTCGATGATGAGATTCATCCCAGGGAGGCACCTAGTTTTTCCAAGTGGTTGCTTCCAAATTAAGATCTTCTTCCCAGACTTTGCTTCTGAGTACTAGGTCTGTGTATCCAACGCTCTGCTTGACATCTCCACTTGGCATGTTACAGGTATCTCAGACTCACTGTGTCCCAAAGGAACTGACTCCCACCCCCAGAATGTTTTGCCTTCCCTGTCTTTCCTTTCAAGGAAATTATACCATGCTCCATCCAGATGCTCAATCCAGAGCCAATGCCATCATCCTGATATCTCCCTTTCCCTCACTCATTCCCTTCATCTACTTTATCAGCAAGACCTGCCAGTGCAGCTTCCCAAGCACATCTCAGCTGTTTTCTCCTTTCATATTTACCACCACTACCCTTGGCTAAATAATCGCCATCCCTCTACCCCAGTGCTATAAAGAGAGCCACGCATGGAAGTTTACAGTTGCTCGTGGCCACGTTAAAAAACCGAATGCGGAAACAGGTGAATTCAATTTTTTAAACTAATAAACTTTATTCTTTAGAGCAGTTGTAGGTTGATAGCAACATTGAATGCAAAGTACAGAGATTTCCCATGTACCCCCTGTCCCCACACATGTGCAACCTCCGCACTATCGACATGCCCTAATAGTGGCACCTTGGTTGTAATCGATGAACCTGCATGGACACATCATCACTCAAAGTCCATAGTTCACATTATGGTTTACTCTTGGTCTTGTGCCTTCTATGGGTTTTGACAAATGTATAACGACATTTATAGTATCGCCATTGTAGGATCATACAGAACAGGTTCACCGTCTCAAACATCCTCTGTGATCTACCTATTCATCTCTTCCTCCTCCCTCCAACCCCTGGAAACCACTGATATTTTTTACCGTCTATGTAGTTTTACCTTTTCCTGTGCAGTTGGAACTATCTCCTTCCATGCTTGCCTCTGTCCAACCCGTTCTCCAAGGAGCAGCCAGAGTGATGTCATTTTCTGCCAGACCTAGAACGAAAATGGATCTTCTTCCTTCCACCTTCAAGGCCTTGCATGATTTGGCCCCTGCCTACTTGCTCTCCCACCTCATGCCACTGTCTTCCACTCAGTGCCTCCAGTGACCTTGGCTTTCTTTTAGTTCTTCAAACACATCATGCTTAGTATTGATGAAGTGTAAATTGTGAAGGGGTGTGTGTATGGAGCAGGTCCTCAGGCACCTTGCAGGCCAGGTGACCCTGGGAGGCACAAGGGAGCCCCATGGGAGAACAGTGGAGCGGAGTGGGTGGACCAGGCTCTGTGCTAACCCTTTATGGCTGCCCCTCTCTGTCTCTTCAAAACTGAGCTTGAATCCTGTGCTCCAGGCAGCATCCCTCTTAACACAGGCGGATTAATTGGAAACAGATGTCAAGTGGTGGGAGTTAAATACAGACATTTCACCAAATGTCAGCCTTTCCCCTGGGCCATGGTGAAGTCCTTGCTTCTCATTCTCAACAGGGAATTGGGGAAAAATGTCTTAGATGTGCTGGTGGAACTCATGGCTCCAAGAGTCTTTCAGTCCTTCTCAAAAACACGAGGCAAATCATGACGCTGAAAATCAGAACCTGCTTGATGAATGTATTTGTATCAGATGCATACAAATGAAAGGTACTCTCAGAACAGCGGACTCTTAACCACAGAATCCTCAGAGTGTAAGAACTGTTGGGGATAGTCTCATCTCCCCACTTCAAAGTGTGTAGAACTGAGGGCCAGAGCATGGAAGGCACTAGTCCAAGGTCACTTAGCACTAGTCCAAGGTCACATAGCCTGGGTTTTTCCTCCCACCTCTCTAGTTGTTTTGCCTGTCTCCTTTTAGGATGTATTCTCCTCTGTCCATCTGTTCTAGGCTGCGGTGGTTCGAAGATTTGTCCCAGCCCCTCCTCTCTCCTTTGGATAGCTTTCTCTGCCTGGATTAAGTGTCATGAGATTCAGGGCCTTTGCTTATACTGTCCCCTTTTTCTGGGACACTCTACACCTCATTTCTGGCATGACCAGCTTCTTCTTGACCTTCTGGTTTCTGCCCAATTTTCGTCCTTTCAGACAATTCCTCCCTGACCACCTGAGGACCCAACCTGGGGATGGGTACTGAGCAGCTGGCAGGATTGAAGGGTGAGTGGAAGAGTAAAGGAGTGGGCAGGACCTGGGCAGAGCAGAGCCTGGGCAAAGAGGAGCATCTTCAGCACACGTGCTAACAGCTCATCCGTAATCATCAGTGGGGCATTCCACCAGTCCAGTCCTCAATCCAGAGACAGGCAGGCCCCAGTGTTTTGGGGTTATTAACTCCCCTCAGTAAACTTCCAGTGTGATAAAACACTCAACAGAATGCAGCAAGAGCTCATAAAAGCAGGATTTAGTGCCATTTTATAGATGTCAGGGCTGTCTTCCACACTCAGGCTAGTGTATATTTAAACTTCATTCCTGACTCACTGCCTTTGGGAGAGGAGTCCCGAGGCCTGGGAAGAGATGACATGGCTCCATGCTTACCTCTAAGTCTGGAACAACCGAGAGGGGCACTCAAGTGTGAGGCCTCCCTGTATAGACTAGGCCAGGCTGACCTGGGCCTCCTGTGAGCTCCTTCCTAATGGACAGTGAGGATGGGCTTTGGAGCCACACAGACCTGTGCTCGCGTTCTAGCTGGGTGACCAGCTGGAAACTGTTTCCCCACGACAGAGGTGTTTCCCAGGATGTGGGACTTTGAAACACTAAAACCAGGGAAGTTCTGGCAAATGAGAATGAATGGGTCATCCTAGACCTAACTTCATTATTTTTAGCTTGGGAGACTTGGGTGTGTCCCATCCCTCCCTGAACCTCATTTTTTCTCAGCTATTGAAAGGAACAAGCAAACCTACTTTGTTAGTCCGGTTAATTAACACAATCCCCAAATCTCTGCGGCTTAACACAGTGCAAGTTATTTCTTACTTTCGTCAATTTGGGTTAGGTGGCCCCCTTAAAGTAGTGACTCAAGGGGCTAGGGCCTTCTGTTTTGTGGATCTGTCACCCCTAAATACCTCCTTGGGGTTCTCTGCTGGATCCTCTGTGTTAGGCCAGCTGAGAGGGAGGATTCAGTGGAATGTTTTAGGACAGATTTTGGCAAACTATACCCATGAGCCAAATTTAGTCTCTGGCTGGTTTTTGTAAATAAAGTTTTATTGGAAGAGGCACACCCATTTATATTCTGCTTTTGCTCCACAGTGGCAGAGTGAGTAGCTGTGTCAGAGATCATAAGGCCTGCAAAGCCTAAAATACTCACCACCTGGCCCCTTACAGAACATATCTTTCCTGATCTCAGTTTGGTGGCTTAGGCCTGGGAGTGGCATCCATCCTGTCCACCTACATAGTCCATTGGCTACAGCACAGTCTAACGACCCCAAACGAGCTACAAGGGAGGCTGGGAAATGTAGGGGAGCATGTGGATACTGACAATCAGTGATGGTCCTTACCATACCTACCTTGCCATACCTACCTTACCATACCTACCTTGCCATACCTACCTTACCATACCTACCTTGCCATACCTACCTTGCAGGTTCATTAAGAAACTGGTATAAAGAATAATGCCTGGAAAATACTTCTTAGCGGTTCTGGCATATTGTAACCTCCATAGTGACACCCATGGCTCCTCGGGTCTCAGGGATCTACTAAGTGGCTGGGATGCATCATTGTGTGAGAGGATGCCCTCCCTATCTTTGAGAAGAAAGAAGAATGTGTTGCTCAGGACTCTTGGTTCTAGGACATGAGCTGGGTTCCATTTGGCCTGGATTTGGGGCTCTGGCTAGTTTCATGCGACCTGCTGGGGCAAGTATCAGGAAGAACTCAGCGGTGCCCACGTGGGCCCTAACCCAATATGTCCTAGCACCTTTCTATTTCCTGCTGGACAAGTAGGGTGGCTGCTTGTGTTCACCAGGGTCAGCCCTCAGGATCTGGCCAGTCTCAGTGTAACCTGACTGGGCATTCATGATCTCGGCCCCACCCACCCCAGCTTTAATATCACTTAAAAAAACAGCAAGCTTGGAAAATTAAAAGGAAAAAATATTTTCTATTAGTCACAGTATATGAAAGATACATAGGGGATGACAGGATAGCTCAACAGGTTGAGCACTTGCTTTGCAACCCTGGGGTTTGGGGATTGAATCCTGGTCCCGGCCCATGCAAAACAATATGCTGGACTGGGGCATGCCTCCCATGTGGGAGGCCCCCAGTTGAGTTCCTGGCCCACACAGCCCCACATCCACCTGTGTAAAATGAAACTATGTCACAACTAATGATGCACAACTATGAAGACTACTCTGGGCCCACCTCTTCTCTCTGTCTCAAATAATAAAATAAATTCTAAAAAAAAAAATATTATATATATATATATATATAAATATAATATTGAAACTATATTATTAATGGTATTTTTACTTTGGAAAGTAACTATAATAAAATTTATTTAAAGCATCGATTGAAGGTTAATTAGTAGTTAAGCTTAATATTTTAAAATTAATTCACTAATGTAAGGATGATTATTCACTGATAATGAGGTAATTCTCATTTTAGATTTCAGTTTGCTAATTTCCCCCCTTTTTGTATTTGATTTTCATAAGAGTTGAGATCCCTAACGTATAGAAAAGTGACATTGAAATCACATAGCAGAATTGTCAAGTCCTTTTATTCTTTTTTAAATAAGGAAGATTTCTTTTTGTAATAAAAATTTAGAATGACTCATTAAGAGAGGTGCCTGAATATTTCATTTTTAGGTGCTCGTCTGGAAATAGTAAAGTCCATTCTTGACCAATAAAGACCAAATCAGCAACACCAGCACCCCCGTCCCAGCTGCGTTTGCAGGGCGCCTCACAGTGCCCAAAAAGCACCTGCAATCATCAGACTAGGCATTGGCTCTCCCTTCAGAACCGAGTCGCTGTCTGAGGAGACCCAACTGCTGTCCTGCCTCAGAATCATTGTTTCCTCAGCAGGAGGGAGCATTCTTGTCTGCCTGGTGACTGACAGCTGAGCCCACTCTCCAACCCACTGCGTCCACTCCGCTCAAGGACGACCAGTCCTGGTGGTTGACGGACTTCAATGCAACAGTGTCTGCCATCAGCCTGAGAAAAATGTCCAGCCTGTAGAAACGTCCAGGCTCTGTCCGGAACCCTTCAGGACCCATGTTCCTGTTTCACTGCCCATTCCCTCTCCTGCCCTGGCTCTGGCTGTGCTTCTAATAGCCAGCACTTAGTGTCTTCTGTCTTCTTTAGAGAATTGCTGTTAGGCTCCCGGAGTCCCTTGGTTGTGTGAACAGAATGCCAGCACGTTCCTGGGAATCTACAGTTTACATTCTCACCCTCACCTCCACCCTTTCTCCTGGTGGAACTCTTCCACTTTGGGTCAGGACCACCCTCCCGTGTCACTTAGGCTCTGAGCTCCCATGCAGAATTAGGTTGGGGCTATTACCATTGTGGGACTGTGTCTGCAACCACACCCTTGTGTGGCTCCTCCCCTTCTCTGACCTGCTCCTCCCAAGCTTCCACTGTTCTCCTGGGAGCGCTTCTTGCACCCAAATCTTTGTCTCAAGGTTTGTTTGTATGGAACCTGACTCAAGACCTGAACGTTGATGGAAGGTTAGCGCTGTTTCTGTGAAGACTTTGTGTTATTTGAGAAGCAGATACCCAGCCATGGGCAGGGGTGGGGTGGGGGGAGTTGAGGGCTCAACTTCCAATCATGAAAACATTTCTACAATAGAGCCATGCTGTAGTGTCAGACAGACCCCTGTTGCTGTCCCGGCTCTGTGACTTACATGCTTTCTGTGGCTTTTGGGCAGTTTGCTTAGCTTCTCTGGGCCTGAGTTTTTTCTTCTGCAAATAGAGATAAAGGTAATACCTACTTGTGGGGTGGTAATGAGGAGGAAGAAAGGGCACGCATACAAAGTGCTTCGCAAGGTGCCGGTATGTGGCAACTACCCAGTGAATGTTGGCTATTATTATTGTTTGGCTCGGGCCAGTATAACTTTTTGGCTTGAGTCTATCTCAGATTTGTAGTCAGGATGCTAGCAGCATCAGCTCCCCCGGTGGCCAGTTTCATGTCTAGGTGGAGAGTATGTGGTTCGGAGGGAGAATGCCCTTCCTTCCTTCCTTAGGAACAGGAAAAATATTTAAGCAATATTTACCACATTTCGGCCTTCTGTCAGTTCGTACAGATTGTTATACAATGTGGCAAGTGTCAGAGTCCAAGTATTCACACTGCCAAGTGAGGAACTTACTGAGCAGTCCCTGTCATGTAGAACTCATCTCTAGCGTCCTCCGCTACTGGATGGAAGGGTGTTAGGGGAAGAAGGTGCTGACAAGGTAGGATAGCACACGGCTGTTTCCCACGCCCGAGGAAAAGAGCAGTCTCCTGGCTTCAAGAATGGGATGCCGCGCTCTTTTCTGAGGTGGCCTCTGGCTCCTGGTTGAGCTCAGCTGTGCTGGTGCGGCTCCCTCATGGCAAATAAAGCCATTGGTGAGGGGAGGGAAGCCCCTTGGGCTGCAGCCCCAGACTTGGGGACTCTCAGGGTGGAGTGAGTTTGGGGTTTCCAGTGCTGCTGGTCCATCTTGAGGGTGAGCGGAGCCTCGGAGTGGCTCATGGTCCATTTGGGGGGATCTGATGGATCTTTGGTTTCTCTTCCCAGAGAAACACAGGCCACACTTGCACAGCTCTAACATCCCCGGAGTTTGCAATAACAGCCCTTGTCATAGGGCACTGTGAGTCGGCTCTCTTCTCATTTACTTTTTGGGGTCCCTATTTGGTTTTGCCTCCCTTCCCTTTAGGATGGCATTTATGGTGCTGATGCCAGTGGGACTTCAGCATGGAGAGTGACGGGATGACACAGTGCTGGTGAGTTCCTATGTCTGCGACTGGCCATCCTGGTGGCAACAGCATGGTGACATGGATGAGCGTAAGAGCTTCCCTAGTCCAGAAGCTGGGACAGAATAAATCAGGGATGGAGAAAGGGGGGAGGGGAGGACAGGAAGGTGATGGGGAGGGAAGAGGAGAGAATCTGGGAAGGAGGAAGAGGGGAGAAGAAGAGCAAGGAGGAGGAGGGGAGGGAGGAGGCTTTAGAGGAAGTGGGGGAGGGGAAGGTGGGAGGCGAGGGGCAGAGGGAGCATGGGTCCCTGGCTGGGGGGCATTCAAGACAGGGTGACACGTGAGTGATGCCCAGTGACTTAAGAGAGAAGAAGTTGGCAGTCTGAATGGGAGGGAGACAGAAAGCAGGGCTTTTCAATATGAGCATTCATGTTGTGGTGACAGCAGTCATTTATCATGCCCTGAATGGGAGTGGAGGGTCTGGTGCTGCCGCCAAAGGCCTCTGGTTAAAGTTTTACCTGCGTGTGAAAGGGGCTGGGGCCTGGCTGAGGCGGCCCTTCTGAGACTGCGGGGGTGGCCCCCAGGGGCCCATCCGTTTGGAGCAGAAAGACTCTGGTCCCGGAGGAGGGGCCACGGGACAGGATGTTTCCGGGTGCGGGGACCCCGCCAGGCATCTTTGGCAAGCGGGGAAGGGGTATGCATGCCTCACACAAGAGCCCTGGATTAGAAGCCTGTCCCCGAAACCATCCTGTGAGCCTGCCAGGGGGCGTGGGACGGGGCATGCGGGGGACACATTTTGGCAAGTAAAGTCACTGGTGCTCAGCTGAAGTTTAAAAATATATATGATTTAGTACTTATCATGTGTCAGGCACTATATACAAAGGCTGTCTGGAAAGTATCCAGCCATGTCACTGTTCTTGTTGTATTGACAATGGCTGGATTTTTGGGGACAGCCCATATATATATTGTCACCCTAATTTATATCAATATAAATTAAATATATAAATTACATTTAATTAGGGTGACCATCCCTATGTAACATCTGGGAACTGAGGGATTTCCTGGGATGCAGGACTTTTAGTACTAGATCTGAGAGAGTCCTGGCCCAAACAGGACAGCCAGTCACCCTCATATGAATTCATTTGATCTCACAGTCGCTCTAGGAAAGGGACACTGCACTTCCCTCCATTTACCCATCAGGGGAGAATGAAGGCAGTGAGAACGCCTGGATCTGGGCACCCTGATAAGTAGTCTAGGTTCTGGTCTGAGAGCCAGGGGCCAAGCTCAGCAAATGGGTTGATGGATAGATTGTTTTACTAGAACAAGGCCTGTGAGTCTATTATTACATCTCAGTGTCAGGATAAAACAGGAGGTGCCCAATGAATGTGTGCTAGAGATTGAGTGGAAGAATTAGGGGGGAGCTAGGCCAGAACGCAGGGGTGGAGGGATGTGAACATGGCTGTCTGGGTGGGTGGGGGCGGAGGCAGCCCTGGGACCAGCTGAGTCCCCTTGGAGCTGCCCCTGCCATCCTCCCCACCACCGTCCTTGTTCCTCTGCTTGTCTTTATTGCCTCGGAGGAGCTGAAGAGGGAGCTTGCGAGGGGCTTGCATTTGTGCCTTGCACAGGGGACATTAGGTGAACAGAGTAGAGTCCCTCTCGGTTTTTCATGTCATTAATTGGTGATCTTCAGACTCTGAAATAGCATCTTCCCTCTCTCATCCCTTATTTCATTAGCCTCAGTTCAATACACATCAGTGCCGCACGAGGCAGCCTGCTTGGATATATATTAGGAATTATTTAAATGAGATGGGGATGTATGGGGGTAGTTAAAAACGCAGTCTTCTATTCTGCCCTAATTATGTATCAAATTACGTTACAATTATTCCCAAATATAAACTTGCTGAGAACCTCAAAAGGGAAGGTTCTGGGAGCATCAGGAGAAAAGTGAGACAGGGCAGACTGGGAGTGATGGAGCCAGGTCGCGAAGGGGTTCTGAAACCCAGGCACTGCGTGTGTGTGTTTATGTGTCTGTCTGTCTGTATCTAGTCTGTGTCTGTGTGTTATCAACTCCACTGCCATGCTGTGTCCCTTTTAGGTGTTTTTGGCTCAGGCCTTGGCAGCCCTGAGTGAGCAGAAAAGCCTTGCCCAGCCTCTGTGCCAAATGCTTGAAGATTCTGAAATTCCCCCGCTGTGTGATCGAGGAGAATTTGTATAACCTCTCAAGCCTCAGTTTCCTTCTCTATAAAGTGGGGGTGATACTAGAGGCTAGATCCTATGGCCCCTGCACACAGAGGAGACTCTTGGGAAGTGGGATACGCTTCCATTTTTACTGCTGTCTGCTAACCAGTTGGGTCCAGCTTAGTCATCAGATTCTTGAAGGGGTGGGAGCCTCAGAGGCGGCCCTCCCCTTCTGGCTCTCACTTCCTCTGTCTCACAGCTGAGGCTGAGCTAAGGCTGGGGCTACGGTGACTCAGGGCTCAGGCTTCAGCAAAGGCTCCAGCTGCAGGCGTCCCGGCCTTTCCTGTAAGACTTGACAGAGACTTACAAAGCCCCTACTCTGCACAAGCACTTTGCAAATGCCTCTGGGACAATGCTCACCCAATCCTGGGAGGAAGCGATGGACCTGCTCAAGTTGTCTCAGCCCCAAAGTGGCAGAGTGGGAATCACACTCAGGTCTGCTTCTAAGACCACATGCCTCAGGAGGCGAGAGGGACCCACGTGTCCCCCAGGTTAGTGGGCAGGTGTCCTTTGAGTTGTTTCCATCCATTTGTTTCATGCTGAGAGCCAGCTTCCTCTGCAGCTCTTAGGAAGGGTCTGGATTCATTTTTATGAATAACATTAATAATTATTAGTCATCATGAGGCTACTGATGTTGCAGGGCTCTGAGTTTGGCTGCTTCCATTTCTCTGCCTGCCACCCACAGCCACTTGTATTTCAGACCTGGGGTGTGTGTTGGGGTGGGTGGGTGGGGCCTTTTTCCTCATCTCTGCTTACTAGGCAGGTGGGCCTGTCCAGAGCTGTCAAGGCAAATTCAGCTATGACTTTACAGCATGCTGGGACCTTGTTGAATTGTGTTCCTCCTAAAGATGTGGAAGCCCTCCTCCCCAGTACCTGGGACTATGACCTTATTTGGAAATAGGGTTGTTGTAGAAAAGCAAGTTAAAATATGGTAATTAGGGGTGGTCCCTAATCCAATAAGACCCCTGCCTTATAAAAGGGAGGGATTTGGACACAGGGACAGGTATGCACAGAGGGAAGACGATGAGAAGCAGAAACAACACCAAGTGAAATGGAGGGCAGAGAGCAGAGAACAGAGAGATGCTTCTACAAGCCAGCCGACACCAAAGACTGCCAGCAAAGCACCAGAGCCAAGGGACAAGCCATGGGACAAGCTCCCTCACCACTTCAGAAGGAATCAGCCATGCTGAGGTCTTGATCGTGGACCTTAGAACTGTGAAATGATACATTTCTGCTTTTGAAGCCACTCGGTTGGTGGTGGCCCTAGAATCTAGGGTCTAGCTAATGAATGCAGAGCTCAATGGTGGGATGCAAGCAGGACCAGAAGCCTGCCCTCCCAGGTGTCTCAGGGGTGGGAACTGGCCTGGCTGGAGCCAAGTTAGCAGCCATCTTTGTGGATGAGTGAACGTGGTTTAGTGGCAACCAGAGTTCCTGAACAGAAATGACATGTCTTCCTAGGCAGATGGCCACCTGAGGAAGTTCTTCTTGAGTCTGGATCAGGAAATCAGCCAGTGGTTGAGGGGAGAGGGAGTCGACTCCGGTCTACGGGGAGGACTGCTAGGACCTGGGTCTTCTGGTGAGCTTTGGAGCAGAGACATCTGGGCTCACCAATATCCATCTCTTGTGCTGATCAAGAACTTACCAAGTGTCACTGGGAATGTTCTAGCACTGTCCCCAGTGCCACTTGATTCTGACTCGTTCTTGTCAATTGTATGTAAGAGAAGTGACGGGAACCACCTCTGGGCTCAAGTAGTTAAGGGGGAGTGTGCCCTTCCCACAGTTTCTCTCTTTTCCTATCTTCTGACTGAATGAGGGGACTCAAAGGGTGGAGCCTTGGCGTAAAAAATGGCCAGCGTCCTGGAGCCCTGCTTGGAGGGTAACTACCCTAGAGACTATATTAGCCAGGTAGGGGGTGTAGCCCACCACATGGTGCTTGGCATAAAAGATGCCAAGACACTGTTTATGTCTCTTTTCCTTCTGGGGTACACAGCTCCCCAATTCTAGAGGTCAGCTCACCTTGAGTGACTCTCTCTTTCCTAAATAAGAAACCTCTTCGCAGTGAGATCTGTTCTCCAAGCACCTCCAGGATTTCCCAGGAGATGGGGGGAGGGGGTCCCCAAGTTTGAACTTGGAGACACTTTGATTTGTAAGATTGCTTATTTCCATTTTAAAGGGAGCCTTTGTAATTAAGGTAACAGAAGCTCATGTGGTATTTTGGGATGCAACTTCCTCTTCTTTTTTTTTTTTTTGTAAGACAATCTGTGCTAATTAGATGTAAAAATTATTTCTGAGAAAATTATATAGTTGACATGCAACTTACAAAATAGACCTTTGATACTGTTTGTGCTGTGGCTTTGCTGTGAAATTAGGAAACAGCACCAACACTGGACCTGGGGCCACGTGTGCCCAGGGAAGGAGGCCTGCTGGGTCCAGGTCTCGGGTGTGGCTCTGCAGGTAACACACTGGTTCTCACAGTGGAAGCTTGTTTTCCTGGAGGCAGCCCAGGCAGTGCCAGCTGACACCAGCCATGCCCCACATGTGCTCGGTTGCAGTTTCAGGATGATTCACATGCGGCTTGCTCTGTCTTCGCTCTGATGTGAGTCAGGAGCACACAGGTGTGAGGAGATGCTGTAGGGGCAGGGGAGAGAGGTGTCCAGTTGCACACAGACACCTCCGTCCTGGACAGCGTTTCGATGAGGGATTTGGATCTGGGCTTTTGGTCAGTTGATCATACTGATAGATGACATGCATCTAGAACAATTGCCCATTAGGTCTACAGTGGGAGAAAGGGAGACAGAACAGTTAGTCATCAGAAAGCTGAAAGGGTAAAAGGGGAATGCTATGGTATCATTCTAGAAAGCAGTCTCCTAGGGCTGAGGGGACAAAGGAAGAGGTTGAGATGATTGAAAGTTAGAAGCTGGAAGGAGGAGCCTAGGGAGCTGGGACCCAGACCTCCACGGTGGCAGTGCCAGCTGGCACGTGCTGGTGTCTCTGAGGGGATGTGATGGGGCTGGTTTTGCAAGTGCTGGAAAAAAAGACAAACTGGATTCAGTTTCTGTCACTGGGAAGACATGGTGCTGCCCAGGGTGAAGGAGCAGGCTGAGGCTGAGCTACCCAGAGCAGGACTGAAACAAAAACAGAGAGAAAACGTGAATGAGCATGCCCGTTCTTTCCTCTCCCTCTAGGGCCTCTATTGTCAGAGTCTAACATGGATCCTTCTGACCAAGGAGAAATGTGGTTTGCAGAATCCCAGCTTCAGCATCAAACTCAGAATAGATGGCTTTGGAAGTGATAGACAACAGCTTAATAACTGACACAATATGAGTCAACAAAAATGTAATGTAGCTCTAGGTTGCATTATTAGAAGTATAATGCCTAGGCTGAGGGAGGTGATGGTACCTTTTACCTTGAACTGGTAAGACCCTTTATGTTCAGGTGTGTGTAGTATAATTTAAGCAGGATCTAGGCCTCCTAGAGCCCACCTAGAGAAGGGGCCTTTACCTGGGGAGGGGATTCAGAACCAAGGCAATATCAGGAGCACCTGATCACAGGAACTCCAGCTGACAGAGGAAGTGAATGCCATCTTGACACTCTGAGGCTGACTTGAGCTGGATGGTTACAAGTGGGTAACAATAGAGGGTGGCTTCAGAAAGGCAAGTTCCAGCTTGGGATAAAGATGATTCTGTTTTCCTTAAATAACAAACAACCCCCTCCCCCCCTCCACCCTACCCAATTATAGAAGCAATACCTGTTATTGCAAAGTACTTGGAACATACAGGTCATCGAGATGTCAGGTGGGGTGCAGGGATAGACAGTCTCAGAGATGTCGGTGAAATGGGCCAGATTCTTCTATTCCATGAATGGTGGACATGTACAGCTCTTGACAGGAGCTCTGTGCGTTCCCCACTGGTTTATGTTTTCTAAGCCTCCTCTGCTTCTTAGACCCCTGCCCACATCGCCCTGACATGACTCTTGCCTGCCATCAGCTTTTCCTTGGGCCAGGCCCTCCAGGATTCAGCTTTCAGTGCATATGTATACCAAGGCATTTCTCCAAAGTCAGATTCTCTGCTAGGAGGAGTTTTGGTACCAGCTATTAGAGGTAATTACATTTTCCCCACCTTACTGCATATAGAAAAATGTAAAGAAGCAAATAAAAATCATTCATAACTATACCTCCCAAAGATGACCACTGTTAACATTTTGACCTTATCCTCCTATGCCAGGGCTGTCCAACTGTTTGGCTTCCCTGGGCCACATTGGAAGAATTGTCTTGGGCCACACATAAAATACACTGACACTAATGATAGCTGATGAGCTAATAAAAAAACATCTCGTAATGTTTTAAGAGAGTTTACGAATTTGTGTTGGGCTGCATTCAAAGCCATCCTGAGCTGCCTGCGGCACTCAGGGCCTTGGGTTGGACAAGCTTGCCCTATGCACGTATATTAATTTTTTTTTCTAAAGATTTATTTT
>PVKE010040636.1:0-14516 GCA_004027555.1 Craseonycteris thonglongyai
CCCGCCCGCCGGGAAGTGCCGCCGCCCTGCTCCACAGTCCCTGTTCCACTTTAGGCTCTGTGATCTGATTAGGGCACTGCGTGCTGTCCCTTGAGTTCGGATGTTAAATTGTCCACAGTCTTGTGGGGCTTCCACGCTCCCTAGGTCTCGGCGTCCAGCCCGCCCTCGATCCAGCTCCACTGTGACCGTAGTCCCCCAATCCCCCTGTGTTTTTGCCAGCCCCGGGCCGCGCTCCGAGTCTCTGTCCCCGAACCGCTGCTTCCCTTTTCCTCTCCCGCTCTCCCCTTTTTTCTCTAACCTTTGTGTGTTGTTCCGTGTTGTGTGGTTCTCTTAGCTGAGGTTTCTTCTCAGGGTTTCCCCTGTGGATTCCCCTCTGTTCACAAGGCCCTTCCCAGGCAGTTATCGGCGTTCTCCTCTCATGCCGCCATCTTGGATCTCCCTGATAATAAATTTTTAAAGCGGCCATCAAGAAAGCATCTCTGGATTTTTCTCCAACATGAATACAATTACCAATTACCACATACCATCTCTTTACATATTTAATCATTGTGTAACACAAGAGGGCTTCAGAGGGCAGCAAGAGACACTGAGCATTCAGAAATGGCCAGTGATTTAAAACATACAAATAAATACTGTCTTAGATACCACTTACCAGCCATATCGTAAATAGTGCAGTTTGAATTTGATATTGTTTGAAAACGTTCTGACCCTGATCCAGTTAGAGAGACATTGGTTTATATTTGGCTGTTTCCAAGTCCTATATAAGAATTAGGGTCAGCAATACTGTTTTCCTTGAAATTTAAAAAAAAAGAAAAACAGACATTTTCTCACATAAAATGATGTCTCCAATGTTTTTTTCTTCTGTCACTAGAATACACATTCATTTAAATTTAATGTTTTTGAAATGAGATATTTTATACATGATAATATAATATATTGCTATTAACACATGCTAGTTATTATAAACCATAAATACATATGGAGTTCTGAAGTTCACAGAAAGAGCAAATTGAAAATATTACAAATAAATTTGACATAGGTGGGCTGTAAAGTCAGATGATAAAAGATAGACTTGGAAATGAGTAGCTAAAAGGTAGCATGAAAAAACAAAAACAGTTTTATCTGGCTCAAAAAGACTTGAGTTAAAAAATTATCAGGATGATATGATCCAGCAATGAGAATTGTATGAAGGAACAGAGGCCCGAAGATACTACATAGGTCATCTGAAGCATGTTGCAAAAATTTAAATCTTAATTGTAAACATAGAGAATAAACTAGCTTTAGATATTTATTTAGTTTGACATGTATAGTTTCACTAGCTGTGTTTTCCACATTTTACTTCAAGACAGACTATGGAGGAATATAAAACATAATTACTAATATATTTCTTGCATTTAATTAAATCAACATTATTAAGATATAATATGTATGAAATAAATATTCCTATTTTTAATGTACGGTTCTGGAGTTTTTGACATCACAATTAAAAAATAAAACTTTTTTTTTTTTTTTTTTTTTTTCAATGGAGAGCTTCTTTAAAAACCTTTTGAAATGAGCCACCACCTCTACTCTTGGCTCCAGGCAAGAGTGGTTCTACTTTATGCCACTGTGGATTAGATTGTTCTAAAAAAACTTTCACACAAATGGGTCCATGTAAATTTAGTTATACTCCTTTGTGTCTGTGACTTATTTTTCTCAAAATAATGTTTTTGAGTTTCATATTTGCTGCATGATTAAATTTTTATTACTGAATGATAGTACATTTTCTTAGTATTTGAGTTTGTTCATTTGTTCTTTTATTCATTACTTTTCTGTATGTAATTTTGTGAAGTTTGATTGCGTTAGCTTTAAGCTACTGATTAGGATCCGGCTCATTTTAAATTAGGTTTTGTATATAGAGTTATGTAATGAATGGGGTTCATTTTTGCTATATGTCTATCTGATTATTGTAGCGCTACTTGTTAAAATGCCTTTCTTTCTCTATTGAGTTAACTTAGGATCTTGGTAAAAAATCAGTAGACCATATAGATAGCTCTATTTAGGACATTATATATTGTTCCACTGGCTATAAACTATTCCTCCACTAATACTACACTTGTTTGACTCATGCAAGTCTTGTAATCAAATTGAGCTTCCAAAATTTGTTCTTTTTTTATTTTTCAGAAGGTTTTGGATATTCTATGTCACTTGAATTTTTGTGTAAATTTTAGAACCAACTTATGAAGTTGTACAAATACAAGCTGTTGGGATTTTAACTGGAATTCCTTTGAAACTGTAGATAAATTTGGGGAAAATTAGTGTTTTAAATACATTGGGTCTTTTAATTCATGAGTGTAGTATATTACTCTATTTACTTAGATCTTCTCATTCACTAAGCAATATTTTGTAATGTTAGGTGTACAATATTTTTAAAAATTGTTGTGATTTACTACATTCAGAGATCTAAGAAGGTATCTAATGTGATAAACTTGACATATATGAAAACCATTGGCCACAAGCATTCCTGAGTAATACTAAAAATATATATATATATATATATATATATATATATATATATATATATATATATATATATATATATATTTTTTTTTTTTTTTTTTTTTTTAAACCATCATCTTAGCTAATGGAAAACAGTAAAGGAATTTCCACTTAGGTTAAGAATGAACCAAAGAAGCTCATTATCTCTGAACCATCAAAAATGTAGTGTTTTAGCTATTGGAGTTAGACAATATAAATGAATTAGGAAAATAAAAATGGAAACTATCTCTATTTGCATTATTATATAATATGATAATATACCTAAAAATCATAGAGAATTATGAAAATACCTCAAATGGTAGAATTTAGTGGGCTAGCAAGATGTAAGTTCTCATAAATAATTCAGTATCCTCATTATATATACAATTACAAGTCAAAAGATATAATGTTAAACATTTATAATAGTAAAAAAAAATTAAGTGCTTAGGAAGAATTCTATTAACAATTGGGCAGAACCTATATAGAAAAAAATTATAACATTTCTTAAAAACATGAAGGTAAATTGAGCTGAACTGGGGTGTGCCTCCAGTTCAGTTCTTGCCGGGACCTATGTGGGAGGCTCCCGGCCCAGTTCCTGCCCTGCGCAGCGCCGTGCCCGCCTGTGGAGTGAAACTATATGGAAAACTAATGTCAACTATGGAGACTGCTCTGGGCCCTCCCCCTTCTCTCTGTCTCTCTCTGTCTCTGTTTCTCTCTGTCAAAAATCCATAAAATAAATTAAAACACACACACACACACACAAAACAAAACATGAAGGTAAATTGAACAAATAGAAAAACATCTGGTTCTTGAATAGGAAAATTCAACATAACTGTATCAGTTTTCCATAACTAATTTATATGTTTAATGGAATCAAATATATCCAAAAGCCACTATATGGAGCTAGACATTTTTATTCTAAAATTCATGGAAAAACATACAATAATAGGAAGCTTGCCGTATGCTAAAACATACTATAAAGACTATATTTATATGTAGTACTAGGTATATAACTAGAAAGACCAGTTCATAGATTAGGAGGTCAAGAAATTGACTCAAATATAAACGGAAATTTAGTATATTATATGTCAAATCACTAGCATAAACATGGGCTTTTAAATAAGTTGTGCAGGCAAAACTGAATACTTTTATGTAAAAACATAAAATTGGTTCCATATCTCATTGTATATCTAAGAATACATTTCAAGTGCATGAATGATGTAATGTAAAAAAAAAAAAATGGAACAAGTAAGTAGTTAAAATCGTGGATGAGTTCTTCTTTTTATTTTTAAAGATTTATTTTATTGTTTTGACAGATAGAGAGAAAGGGGAGGGCCCAGAGCAATCTCCATAGTTATACATTACTAGTTTTCAACATAGTTTCATTCCACAGGTGGGCACGATGCGGCACAGGGCAGGAACTGGGCTAGAGGCCTCCCATAAGGGAAACGCGCTGATGGGAACTGAACTGGGGGCCTCTCACCTGGGAAACATACCCCAGTTCTGCATATGGGGCTATAAGGGCTGGAGCTGAGACTTGATCCTCAGGCCCCAGGGATGTAAGGCAAGCACTCAACCCGCTGAGCCATCCTATCATCCCTGAACTGGTGTCAAGAAAAGTTTTATTAGCATACTTAAAATCTTGACAAAATAAAAGAATAGTTATATCAATTTCACTACAAAAAATTGCATGTCAAAATGAACACCATAAGTACAATCTTTATATATTATATAATGCCCCTAATACACACAGAACTCTAAAATGTTAAATAGATAAGTAAAATATGTAAATAATCAATTTGAAAAAATTACAAAAAGCCTTTAAATACTTGTATATAAGAACATATTCAACTTTACTCATAAGTGCAAAATAAAATTATATTTTTCACTGATTCTTACCTATCAGAATGACAATGTTAAAAAAAAGTCTTGACTACACTATCTGTTGACAAGTCTATGGGTAAAGAGAGGTTCTCATTGCTAAGCAGGGGAAAAGAAAATTACTACAACACTCACAGAGAAAGCTTTAGTAATATGCACCCAAACAAGTGATTTTGACTCAGAAATTTCACTTTAAAAAATATACTCTCGGGAAAGCTGGGATGGCTCAGCGGGTAAAGCGCTCGTTTTGAAGCCCTGAGGCCCGAGGATCGAATCCCGGCCCCGGCCCATGCAGACCCACATGCTGAACTGAGGTGTGCCCCCAGTTCAGTTCTTGCCAGGACCTATGCTGGAGGCTCCTGGCCCAGTTCCTGCCCTGCGCAGCCCTGTGCCCGCCTGTGGAGTGAAACTATATGGAAAACCAATGTCAACTATGGAGACTGCTCTGGGCCCTCCCCCTTCTCTCTGTCTCTCTCTGCCTCTGTTTCTCTCTGTCAAAAATCAATAAAATAAATCTTTAAAAAAAATTATATATATATATATACTCTGAAGGTATATTTCCAGTGATACGTTACAAATTCATATGAATATTGTGTTTATTGTGGCATTGATTATAATTGCAAAATATCAGAAATCATCTGAATTACCATATATAGGAAATTAGTTGAGTAAATATGATATGTCTACATGATGGAATATTGTGCAGATGTAAATAATAATGTGGAGAATCAGAAAAATAAATACTGTCATCATTAAATTATCTACGTTCTTTGGCATGTGAATCACTTTGGAATGAATTTCTGAAATATCATGTTAAAGAAACTTCACCACATGTAAGATATTGAAATAAAGCATTGCTTAAATGAGACCAACTAGAAAAACTTTGGAGGATGCACTAAAGTGACACTTTTAATGATGAAAGCCCTCCCGGCTATGACGTGATTACTATGTTCAGGATGACACAGCATCTAATGATTGACCAGAGGAATGAAAATTTTATGCAAGGCCTTTCTCCCTTTCTTTTATAGTTGTGATAACTTTCATTTTTAGAGCAGTTTATTCTAAAGATCTTTGGCATGTGTTATCTAACTTAATCCCATTTATTTTAAGATACTTCAGTACATTCCGCTTTTTTGGTATGAAATTACCCTCAGATTCTTGCTTTTTTTTTTTTTTTTTACATTATCACAAATATGAGATAATAATGCCTTTCCTCGGCCACTGATCATTAAAATGAGTGTGGATTATCAGGTGAATTTGTATCTTTAGATGATCTCACACTTTTTAAAAATTGAATTTATTCGCATGACGTTTAATAATACGATATAAATTTCAAGTGTACAATTCTTTTTTTTTATTATTGTTTTTGACAGAGAGAGAGAGAGATACAGAGACAGAGAGAGAACTGAACTGGGGGCACTCCCCAGTTCAGCACATGGGTCCGCGGCCTGGATTCAATCCTGGGTCCCCAGCGCTGCAAAGTGAGCGCTTAACCCACTGAGCCATCCCAGCTTCCCCTAATGTACAATTCTATATCATCTGTATATAGTATGTGTGCTTCATTCACCGTCCAGTCACCCTCTGTCACCATATATTTGATGCCTTTTACCCTCTTCTTCCTCCTCCCACCTCTCTTCTGCTCTGGTAACCACCTTTTTGTTTTCTGTGTCTATGAGTTTATTTGTTTTGCTTATTTGTTTATTACTTTCTCTTTTATATTATACATATGAGTGAAATCATGTGGTTTTTGTCCTTTTCCATCTGACTTATTTTGCTTAACATAATACTCTCAAGATTCATCCACGTTGTTGCGAATGGCTATCTCATCTTTTCTTGTGGTTGAGTAATATTCCACTGTATATATGTACCACTTGTTCTTTATCCAATCATCTATCAAAAGACACTTTGGGGGAAGCCAGGATGGCTCAGTGGGTTAAGCGTTCACTTTGCAGCCCTGGGGACCAAGGATCGAATCCTGGCCCCGGCCCGTGCAGACCCGTATGCTGAACTGGGGTGTGTCCCCAGTTCAGTTCTCACCAGGGTGAGACCCCGGCCCAGTTCCTGCCTTGTGCAGCCCCCGTGCCCACCTGTGGAATGAAACTATGTGGAAAAACCAATGATGTGCAACTATGGAGACTATTCTGGGGCCCTCCCCCTTCTCTCTGTCTCTCTCTGTCAAAAACAATAAAAATAAATCTTTAAAAGACACTTTGGTTGTTTCCACATTTTGGCCATCATGAATAATGTTTTCATGAATATTGGGGCACGTATATCTTTATGAATAAAGGTTTTCAAAATTTGGATAGATCCCCAGTAGAATGATTGCTGGATAGTATGGTAATTCTGTTCTTAATTTTTTGAGAAACTTTCATACAATTTTTTATAGTAAATATACCAATTTGCATTCCTACCAGCAGTATAGGAGGGTTCCTTTTTCTCCACAGCCTCTCCAACACTTAATTTCTTGTCTTCTTGATAATAGTCATTCTAATAGATGTGAGGTGTTATCTCACTGTGGTTTTGATTTGCATTTTCCTAATAGCTAGTGAAGTATAGCATTTCCTATATATATGTAGGGTGTTTGTATGTCTTTTTAGAAGTTTCTGTTGAGATCCTCTGTCCATTTTTTCATTGGATTATTTATTTTGTTGTTGTTCAGCTGTGAGAGCTTTTTTGTGTATTTTGAATATTAGCTTTCTGTTAGAGGTATTGTTTGCAAATATCTTCTCTCATTTGGTTGATTACCCTTCTTGTTTTTTTTGTTTTTGTTGTTTGTTTGTTTTGATGGAATTCACACTTTTGAAGTCAGTTATAAAGTTCAAATACTGTGGCACATTTGCTAAAATAGCTGACTTCTGTTTCTGAGTGAAAATGTATTTTAGTACAAATTATTCAGTGCCGCTCATTCTTCTTCTTTCATATATTAAACTCTCTCAGCTCCCTACTCAACAGTTTCTGCATTCCACATCATCTTTTGGTCTTCATATTCTAGAATTGTTTTCTTGATACAAACTTTAATTCCTTGAGAATACCCTCTTCCCAAAACTCTACCAACTCTGTTGGGACTGAATTATTTCTTTCCAGCATATAGGTATTATGTGAAAATTATGTATTAAAATACCAGCCAGAGAGCATGTTTGAATTTGAGAAGTAGGGACTCTTCTTGACTATAAATATTGTCTATTGTCACACTAAGTTCTGTGAAAATGTGTATATTGCCCAAGGAGCTGGACAGTGTATAGATGATCATTAATGTAAGATACCTCCACTTACAGGAGTATTTATGTACTCTTGTTTTTATTTTTCTCTTTTATGTCGCAAAATCAGACTTAAAAGCTCATTAAACATTATACAGCCACATGACCAAAATCTCTAGCAGACTTGTGGTTTAAATTAGATATTTAATATGCAAATGAAAAATACCGAGGAAGATTGCTAAAGAAAATGAAAGTGGGCATGCAGTGTGTATACATCTACTTTAAAGTAGAAAGCAAATAATATATGCATATTCTATCATTTTATCTTAGTGCAATAGCTTTGTAAGTCAAAATAATCATGTTTTTAGTAAAGCAAATCTCAATGTTTATTAAGTGCCTACAGAGTGTCCTGTTCTATGATAGGATACTTTGAAAGAAAAGAAAAAATATATATATTTAATGATGGGAGCTGTGCTCTGAAAAGGGTACAGAAAAATTGTGATGAAAGTTAAAGGTAGTAAATAATGTACAGTTATTAAGAGAATAGATTATGTTTGACCAACAGTGAGAAAGGTTAAACATTTTTGAAGATATCATAGACCATCATATTCATATGTAAAATACATTGGGTGTTTTTTCTGGCTGCAAAGATTAGAATTAGGGTTGGTGCAAGTGTAAAAGTGTTTCTATTCCATGTTAGGAGGATTCTTTTCATCTCCTATTGGGGCCAACAAATAAGCTTAACCTGGAATATCATTTGGTAGTTTGTATTATGTTCACTAACTGTCTGATAGTATACTTAGCAAATAATTATTAGAGAGCTTGGCATGGGTTCAGCTTTGGGATTGGGATGACGTACTACAAACCAACAACTGAATTGGTAATAAAATTTATACATTAAAAATACTTAAAGAAATCTGACTGTTAAACTTAAAGAAACCTAAATGGTGTAGTGCTGCTTTATAAGTAGTATATAGGACAAATTTCTAACAAGGTAATAAGAAAGCATGAATTAAAAAAAAAATTTTGTTGTTGTTATTACACTGATCACTGTAGAGGAAAAGGTACTAACAATATATCCTTAAATTAAGCTCAAGAGAAGGCACTGCCATAAGCAACTTGCTGATCCCCATAAGGGTCATGACACATCCCCTGTTTAGAGATGGCTGGGCTGTGCCCATGTATAGTAGTGATAAACATGCATATAAGGGGATAATGTATATTTCTCCTACATATTTTTTAATCTTTTCATGTAATGAACCTCACTTAACCAAGAGGAAGCCAGAAATTATGTATCATCAGCCTCTTTTGAAATTGGAATATAGGCATGTGATTAAAATGTTCAAATTATAGAATTCTCAAAAGATAACTAAATTCAGAAATGACTATTTTTGGATGGTAGCAATGACCTTCTGTGAAGGTTGATGGAGAAGGCTTTAGATCACACTTGTCCAACTTATGGCCTATGGGCTATAGGATCGCTTTGAATGTGGCCCAAAACAAATTCATATACTTTCTTAAAACATGAGATTTTAGCTCATCAGCAGTTGTTAGTGTTAGCATATTTGATGTATGGCCCAAGACATCTTCCAGTGTGGCCCAGGGAAGCCAAAAGATTAAACACCCCTGCTTTAGATTTTTTTTTTTTTTTTTTCGTTTTGGTAGCAATAGAATAGCTTCTGTATCTTTTCTGTATATCTTAAGTGCTGATTGGTACTGGTAAAGGTGTCTTTATAAGAGAAATCCCTTTTAATATTGTTCCATATTTTTCCTATCATCAGTTTGTGTTGTAGACATACTCAGATTCTGTGACCTCTATAATAGGGATTCCCATTTTAAGACTGTTAGTACACTGAAGTGTTTCAGAGCATGATTCTTTCTTGAAGATTCTTCGTGTGTTTAGACGAGTGGAACAACTTTAGGGTAGGCAGATTAAAGCAACAAACTGATCTTGATCTTGGGCCTGATTTCAGAGACGTGGCTCTTGTACGAATATGGTTAGCATAACATCTGTGTCACCATTGAGTAGTTATTTATTTCCTCCGCAAGTTCTGAAAATACTCCAAGCCACTCTTCAAGGAGAAGCAAGGGGGAGAAAGGGGTTCCTGGTTGATAAGTATATAACCATGAACTGCAACGAGATATAAAATACCAGCTACAATGTTACAGTCCAGTGACAAAAGAAACAACTCTAAAATAGGAACTGCCTCCAGATTGCCACCCTGCAATGGTCAAAATAATGCTCAGAGAACAAAATGTAGCAGCCAAGAAAAATAAATAAAATAAATAATACCACCTTTCTTCACAGAATCTCCACTTTGCGTCAGATGTCTATCAAGTTGTCTGAATAATTTCTCCTCCAACACTACAGCTTCATTTGTTTCTCTACCAAGACAACTCCCTTTCTCAAAGTTAAATACATATAGTGAGCTATATCTGCTCTCCATCTCCCCACTTCAACCTAAAGTTGATATGCTGCTCTTGACTACTCACTGGCCACATCCAACTAGCTCTTTAAGGAACCATATCTCTATAAGTGTTTTTGCTGTTTTTTTGTTTTTGTTTTTGTTTTTCTAGAGGCCATCAGATATTATCTTTAGCTTATTGGTTTGAATAGTATTTCTAGCCACTCAGTGAGGCACCGCAAATGAATGCTTCCATCTGACTGTAAAAGATCCTTAGCTCAACAAGATAATGGATGGATGGATGGATAGATGCATGGATGATAGATAGATAGATAGATAGATAGATAGATAGATAGATAGATAGATAGATATGGTGTGGGTGGTTAACAAGTTATTCCTGTGACTATCAGTAGTGGAAATAGGATTTAGTTGTTCTGTGTAACCCCAGGAGTAGAGCTGACTGCATGATAAGGTTGTGCAGACTATGGTTAAAGGATGCAACTATTAATACTAGAACTGCAATTTCTTTAAAAATAAGGCCCTAAGAAAACTCTAAGCTCATCTACTTTATTCTTTGTGGTAGCTTATAGTCCTTGCTTCCACATTCACAGTATAGATGGAAAAGCTTGGAAGTTAGTAAAGTAGGAAAAATGTGTAACTGATTGTGAAGGTCATAGATAAGAAGTTAAAGAAAGGCAAGCTATTTAAAGTATTTGCTATAATAATTCAGTATAATGAAAACTGTAATTATGATATATGGTTTTTATAATTATGTAAAGATAATATGCAAATTATATAATTAAGATATATTTTTGAATTTTTTTATTGTGTATTTGTTCATCCCTTTACGAAGTTTCCATTGTCAATCCAAGGAAATAGGCAAGGCACTTTTATCTCAGGGGAACTGAGTCAAGTTTAGAGACAAAAATTCTTCCTGAAAACTGGAAGAAGAAATCATACAAGTTTTGAAAAGCACTGAAAACTTACATCAAGAGAACACTATTTAAATCTGGCTTCTTCTTGAATTATTTGCAGTGATTTTCCAGGACACATGGGTCACAGAATATTGAATGCTATCAAACATAAGAAATGGTTATTTGTGTATAACATCTGTACAGATTTGTTTTCATATTCGAAATGCATGCTTCTATGTACTATATCATTTAATCTGTACCACAACTCTGTCAGGTAAGCTTTATTTTATTATCCTTATTTTATAATAAAAGATTTGATGTTTAGAAGGATTAATTATCTTGCTGAAATAGTGAAATTAGGTTGTAATGAACAATGATTATAAAGGATGTCTCTTAACTCTGAATCATAAGCCCTGCTCTGTGCACAGATTTAGTAAAATTACATTAAATTCCAGGAAGGCCTTGCAAGAAATGAAAATTATGTTCTGAAATTGTTTTATGCATTTGAAATAGAACTAACCTCTCACAACCTTGCAGCATGCAGACATTTGCATTTTCAAAGAAAATTTGTTTCCTATGAATTGATCGCTAGCTGATCCATAAATTCTAAAACAGAACATGACATTAAATCACTCAAAACAGCTGCTTGGAATTTACTCCATTTTCCTCATAGAATTATAGTGAAAGCAATTGTTAATTTGGTTGGTCTAAGGGCATTTGTAAAATGGACTTATAGTGTTTATGAAATATTTTTATTTATTAAATTTATTGGGGTGACATTGGTTAGTAAAATTATTTAGGTTTTAAGTGTATACTTCTATAATACATCATCTATGTATTGCACTGTGTGCTCTCTATCCAGAATCAGTTCTCCTTCTATCACCATATATTTGACCTGCTCCACTACCTACCTTACCTCTGGTAACCACTAAACTGTTGTCTGTGTCTTTGTGTTTTTGTTTCTTTATTTATAATATTTTAAATGACAGATATTGGCAGAAGACCGTCTACTTTGTTAATAACACAGGAAAATGCATTTTTCATCTTCATATTTAGTTAGAAACCTCTGGTAGGATGAATTTTACAAAATTGTTCTTTTGTGACTTTGCAAATTGGCCCTGACTTTTCAGGCTCCTGAAGGCTAACATCTTAGATGGTGATTTCTTTGGTTTAAAGAGTCTCAGTGGTATACAATGTTAACTGTACAATTGTTTAAATTAAGGAAAGCTCACATTAAAATTCTGAATTTATTAAAAAATAATAAAAATTCTAGAAAAGTTTTTATTCACAGGGAAATGCGCCATATGTCCTTGAAAACATGGGCTGAACCAAAAGCATTGAGAGAGCAATTAAAATGGTGTCCCGCAGTGCTGATATATCAGTTCACATATGGCATTCTTCACCTGTAAGTTTTTGTTTTATTGGGTTTTATTAATAAAGCCAGTTATTCATTTATTGTTTGGGTGGTTTATAAAGGTGAAAATAAGATTCATTTACAATAATAAAAAATGGAATACTTTTAGAAAATACCTTTTGATTATGTTTAAGATCAGTGTTTTATTATATCAATTTTTATTAACATATAACACTTGAAAATTTTCTTTTTTGTTGGCTGAGAATATTTAAGAGGTTGGCAGAAGGAAATGAGTAGTAATAGGGGAATAAAGTAAGAGAACTCATAACTAGTGCCACATCATCTCTGTAGCATAAATGTAATAAAACATTTTTCACATTGATAATCAGATGATCCATTTGTTTATGATTACTCCTGGTTGTACCAGCTTCTGCTTTTTCCTATTGCTTGAACTTTATGGATAATATTGAATTGAGTTTTGGAGGCTGTATTGAAATTAACTAAACCATATGGCAAATTGGTTAAAAATGTGGGCTCTGAAATATTAGTTTCAAACTCTGGCTCCAAGTTATCCCATCAAAATACTCACAAACAACTTATTCCACTTGAAATATTTAATTTTCTTTTACATTGAATTAATAAATTCATAGAATTTTATTTATAATTCTGTTGGTATTGTGTTGTGTGCATGCATATGAGAATTAATAGAATGAATCATATAGAAAAGTATTTGACACATAGTAACATTCAATAAAACTTAGCCTATTTTATCATTATCATTTTCATCATAATCGTCATCTCTACCTCCTTATGGATAATGTTCCCAAGAGACAAGTGTAACTATAAGCATTATTCACTTCTTTGAGCAACAACTATAATTAAGAACATTCCTCATTAAATTTATGAAGTCAGAAGTTTAAAATTTTTATGTCATCAAATCTTTTTAGCATTTATATGCACATTGATTAGTTTTAATTTTCTATCTTTTAAATTTTAATAAATACTAATTTCTGTCCTTTAGTATTTAATAGTTTGAATAAAACTTCCAAGTGATGCCCAAGTTAAATGTTTTCTCTATAATCACATTCCAATTTGAATCTGTGCAAACTTTTGTATATCATATTAAATTGTTTGCTATTATTAAAAATAATTAATTTTTTAGAATTACTGTGAATAAACTTTAACTGTTTATTTCAAAGCTAATGTTGATATTTTTATTGTTATTGTCATGTGACAGATATGACACATCTATAAAATAGATTTTATATTGCAAAGCTATGTAACTTAAAATAAATCCCCACTACTAAGTTGTTATCTAATAAAAGTCATAGGGTAATGCCATGTCTCTTTATTTAGGGCTTAATAGTAACTTTCATTTGTCTTTGCTTGTCAGTGGTCTTTTCCGAGACTTTAATTTTATATTCGTACCTCTTGCTTTCCATAGCCTTAATTTATTCAGTCTTGAGGCCATACTCTTATTCATACAAGCCCTTCTCTTTGAATAAATAACATAGGAAGTTGAACAACACCCTACCACAAATACTTGAACAAATGCCACTGGAAATTAGAAACCTAGATATATATTTACTCAACTGTTGGTGCCTGAAAGTTTTCTAAGTGTGTCCATTTTTCTCATTGCCTTATTTGTCTAACTATTATAAACCTATAATTGTGAATTAAAAAACATATTGATTACCCGTTTCCCTTGTATCATGGCATGTGATATTCATGCCATGCACTTAATAATACCTTGGGTCAATATATAAATAAAACACTTACCTCTCAGCGTAGACTGAATTGAAATCCAGAAGTATCAGTAAGAGGATGAGACAGTGAATGCCATATGGGCATAGGACCTCATTAAATCTGCCCAATAAGTCATGTGTTAGTTTTATTCCCCCCAGAAGGAATAGCTCTCCAGTCAAAAAAAAAAATGTGCTTGTTAATTCTGGATATGCAGAAAATGCTAGGTTGACCATTTAAAACCACAATGTAATCAATTTTCAATTACTAATTTAAAGTTAAGAAGGATTGTAAGACAGTGTGCTTTCAGGTGATTCTATCTGAATCATCTATGGATGGACACCTTTGGTACTTAACATTGACACTGTGAATTCAGGTTAATCCAAATCCCTACTCTTAAGAGAGCTGTTTCTCTTAAAATGGTATTGCGCTTTTACAAAATTATTTTGTAAGCTCTTTAATATTTTTCAACTGACTTGAGCAGACAAAGTAGAGCACACACCTT